>PVKS010010196.1:0-61026 GCA_004027875.1 Aplodontia rufa
ATTCCCCCACTCACAGCCAACCTCCTGGGCCCTAGACCCCTCCCTCAGCCTCCAGAACATTCCCCCACTCACAGCCAACCTCCTGGGCCCTAGACCCCTCCCTTAGCCTCCAGAACATTCCCTCACTCACAGCCAACTTCCTGTGCCTCAGAGTCCCTCCTTAAAGCCTCTAGAACATTCCCCCACTCGCCCAACTTCCTAGGCCCTAACCACCATCCAAGCAGGGCATCTTTCCCAGAAGCTGTCCCAGCTCGTTCTTGGCCTCTGTGATACCACTGTCCCACAGTGCCTTCCAGAACTTAGGAATCCCAACCACATTCAAAAGGTGCCTCTGGCTCCCACTGTCCTGTGAGAGTACCCCTTCCTGTCCTCTTGCAGTCCTTGGGGCCCCCTCCTCCTTGTTCCTCAAACACTCCCGGCTTCTTCCCACCACAGGGCCTTGGCATGTGCTGTGCCTTCTTCCTGGGATGTGCTTCCCTGGACCTCTGTGTGCCTGGCTCCTTGGCTTTCCTGGATTTCAGCTCAAATGTCACTCCTCTGCGTCTCCACCCTCCCTGAGACTGTAACCTCCCCGCCATGTTCCTGGTAGCCCAATTTCCTGTTTGATTTCCTTCTTGGTGCATCTGTGAGTTCAACCAATCATGGTTCAAAAATTGGGGGGAAATTGCATCTGCACTAAGCATGTACACATTTTTAAGAGTTAATTTTTAATTGTTTCATCTGGTTTTTGTTTTTCCTCCACTTAGTTGTGTATGCAGGGCTGGGGATCAATCCTGGGTCCTCCTGCATGCCAGGCAAGCGCTCCACCGCTGAGCCACCTCTCCAGCCCACAAAGTTCTTTTCTCCTGTCATCATTTCTTAAATGATTGAAGAGAAGATAAAGGAGCATCACCAGATCCTGGCCTTCACAGTGGCCTTAGATGGGGAAACTGAGGCAGAGAGAAGAGAGCTGAGGCTGGGGTCTCATGATGCGTGGTCCCAGGCAGCCCTACCCGTAACAGTGTGAGGAGGTGCAAGGAGGGGAGGTGCTGGGAGGTGCTGTTTGCACCCAGAGGCACAGAGCGAGCAGGGCTCCCTCCAGGGACAGACAGACTAGGCTGGCTTTGTAAGGTGTCACACACTCCTCCTCCAAAAGCTTCCAAGTGCCAGGCACAAGCCAGTCCAGGTTGTGGACAAATAAAGGTGCTTTCCAGCACCTTCCAAAGGTACCCAGGAGACCCCTCCCCTTGCCTTCCTTTATTTTTCATAAGAGAGAGGGATAGTGAGAGAAACAGAATCAATTTTATTTAGTTCTTCATGTGGCTTTATTGTGTATGTGGTGCTGGGGTTTGAACCTGCGATCTCGCTCATGCCAGGCAAGCGCCAAAACCGTTGAGCCACCACGCCAGCCCCTCTTTCCGTCTTTTGCTTGATTTATTTTGGTTCCAGAATCATGCTTACAAACCAAGATAAATTTAGAGACATCCAGCCGTAATAAGCCTGTCCCTTTTATCCTGTTTCTTTCATTCCCTTTTTAAAAAAAGTATATGTGCTGCTGAAGCAAGCACCTGCTTCTTCCTCTTAAATTTTTAAATTTATGTAATCTTAGCAACTCGGGGAAACTGAGGCAGGAGGATCGCAAGTTTAAAGTCAGCCTCAGCAACTTTTCAAATAAAAAGGGCTGGGCTGGAGCGGTGGCTCAGGGGTTTTGGCGCTTGCCTGGCAAGCACAAGGACCCGGGTTCAAACCCCAGCACCATGTACACAACTGAGTGTTGGAGCAACTGAGGCCATGTGAAAAACTAAATAAAGTTGTTTTTCTCTTTCTCTGTCTCTCTCACTGTCCCTCTCTCTTTAAAAAATAAATAAAATAAAAAATAAAAATAAAAAGGGCTAGGGATGTGGCTCAGTGGTTAGGCACCCCTGGGTCCAATACTCGGTACCAAAAAAATAGTTTTTTTAAATTTATTCTTCCATTTTAAATATATACGTCCCTGGGTTCCAACCTGCTGTGCATTGCCAAATTAAAAAAAAGTGAAAAATACATATATAAATGAATATACTTGATATCCCCTGGATGAGTGATAGCCTATCTCATGCACTTTCTCTAACCTGGAGTTCACGCTGGTCATACAGAGCTCGTTGTTTTAGTTTTGTTTGCTTTTGGTTTTGGTGCTCAGGATTGAACCTAGAGGTGCTCTACCACCAAGCCACATCCGAGCCCTTTCTGTTATTTTTATTTTGAGACAGGGTTTCACTAAGTTGCTTCGGGCCCAAGTTGCTGGAGCTGACTTTGAACTTGGGATCCTCCTGCCTCAGCCTCCGGAGCCGCTGGGATTACAAGCATGCCCCACCATGCTCTGCTTGGTTTTATTTTTAAAATTTCATTCACTTCATAGATATTTACCGAGCACCCAGAGCATGCTAACTTTCATCAGGGGCAAGGACTGCATCTGAATTTAGCTTTCTGTGCTAGTGAATGTAAATTTTTTAGATTTACGAGTGAATGTATATAAGTAATAAATTTCATTGAAGGAAGCAAACGCTCCTGCAAGGGACCTGTCCAGACTGTTGATGGGTGCATGGCCGTACTGCGAGGGACCTATCTGGACTGTTGGCAGGTGCATGCCTGTATTTTCAGAAATCGTTTTTACAGCCAGCACACATGACTCGGACCAGGAAGGAAAGCGGGCTGGGGCTGTAGCCCGGGCCAGAGATCCTGCCTAGAACACGCAGGGCTCCAGGGTGGGATTCCATCCTTAGCACCTCAAATGAAGAAAGAGAAGCAAGCTCCTGAAGCTGTTGCCATTAGAAGACGTGTGCTCCTGTGTCCCATGCCCCTCCCTGGGTCCCCTCCATGGCCTGCATTCGGGTCCCTCCAGCCTCGGCTGCCCTCAGCTTCTCCTGAAGACTGCAGCCCACATAGCCCAGCTCTCGGGGCCTAGTGCAGGCTTGGGCTCCTGGTGAACGTGACTAAGGTGAGACACACTGATTTCCAGATGGGGTAACTGCAGCTCAGAGAGGCAAAGTAACCTGTGCAGTGTCACACCGTGGCGCAGCTCTCTGCCCTTGGGTGCTCCTCATTGCTCCCTGGTGTGGACTCAGGCTAGGTCAGGAGTCCTCTCCTGGGACCTCTGCACTGGGCTCACATGACCAAACCCCCACTCCCAACACACACTGGACGCCTACTGCATTCCCCATGGGCCGCAGGCAGAACTTGCTGGACTTCTCAGCACCTACCTTGCGCTGGTGCAGCCTAGGCCTCGGGACTGGTCCTCAAGGAGTCCCCAGCCTGGAGGCAGAGCCAGGTGTTATACTTTTTTTTTTTTTTTTTTTTTTAAAGAGAGAGAGAGAATCAATTTTATTTAGTTTTTCATGTGGCCCTCATTGCTCTGACACTTTGTTGTGTAAGTGGAGCTGGGGTTTGAACCAGCTGAGCCACGGCTCCAGCCCCCAGGTGTTTACTCTTACTCATGGTGTCAGGCCTGGGCTGGAGGAGGCCTGGCAAGAGCCTGGAGAGCACTTAAAGAGTTTGTGGAAGTGTGCTGGACACTGGGTGGAAGCCCAGCAGGGTGGTGGCCTGCAGCTGGGGCTGGTGGATGATGTCTGGATGTGGGAGGTGGGGGAGGGAGGTGAACGGCAGAGTGTGTGATGGTGGGGGGATGGGGGGATGGGTGAGCGAACCAGCGCAGGAGTAGAAGGGTGGGGACTGGACTCCGATGCTTTCTGACTGTCCTGGACAGCCCTGTGCGGACCCGTCTATGGTGGTGGCCCTTGTTCCAGACACCTGCTCTTCAGCCAGGGCCTGGTGCTGCTCCACACCCTGGAGACCCACACCCGCCGGGTGCCACAGATGACAGTGGGTGGGGGTTCCAGTGGGTTCGGCTTGGAAGCTACTGTGACCAGCTACACAATGTGTGGCAAGGACTTCGGTGTCACCACGGTGCCCTCGCTGCACTTGGAATGGTTCCCCCGATCTATGGCCACCCTGGACCTGCCCCATCCCCCCTGAGTCCCCCAGAACAGGTCTCATCTAGGAAGGGAGGAGCCAGCCCGGGGCTCCCGCATGAGTGGCTGCTGTCCAACGTCTGTGTCTGCGTTGCTGGGTGCTCCTGGCTCCTGCGAGCACCCAGATCCCCAGGAAGGCCCACCTCCCTGCGCCCCTGAGGATGCTCACAGCTGACCTGACCTCTCCTGCCCCTGCTCACCATCTCCTTTGAAGGTGACCCCCAGAACACCAGTGCTCCCAAAAGACCCCTGAGCCAGCCAGACACACGCCAAAGCCTGAAGGGCCAGCAGATGTGACGGGATGGGGTGGGCAGGAGGCTGCGGGGTGCTGACACCCCTTCCCCAGACTCTGGCCCTCTGGTTCCCATTTACTTTGGGATTCATTGTAACAGAAAAGTGTTAATTTTTTTTAAAGATAGAGAAAATCAATTTTATCTGTTTTTCCATCTGGCCTCTGTTTCTCTGACACCCAGTTGTGTATGTGGTGCTGGGGCTCGAACCCAGGTTCTCATGCATGCTGGGCAAGTGTTCCAGCTGCTGAGCCACTGCTCCAGCCCGTCATCGGGGCTTTGAGAAGTGGGAACACATTTCCCAGCATTCTGGCATCTCTCTCTCTCTCTCTTTTTTTTTTTTTTTTGGTGCTAGGGCTGCAGCCCAGGGGCTTTTCCCATGCTAGGCAAAGGCTCTACCACTGAGCTGCATCCCCCAACCCTTTTTATAATTTTATTTTGAGACAGGATCTCATCAAGTTGCTGAGGCTGGGCTCGAACTTGCAATCCTCCTCCCTGGGTCTCCCAAGCCTCTGGGATTACAATGTGTGCCACCATGCCCACCTGACATGTGATCCTTCTTGTCTTTCCTGCAGTGCTCCTCCCTCCCCAGCAGGGACTGCAGGCTCCTCTGTGACTTCCTCCAGGGCTGGAAGATCCTCCTGCTTCCGGAAGCAGATGTTTTCCTCTTATTGGTGCCTGGGATCTCAATGATAAGACCTGGGGGCCATCGGTCAGGGCCTTGTGAGAGAGAGAGAGGAAGGCAGGATAGGACAGGAAGAGGGGTGTTGAGATGGGCTTCCTTCCCAAGGCCCTGGGAGGGATGTAAGCTCTGAGTCTGTAGCCACCCCTTAAAAAATAATGATAGTCATTTGCATATGAAGCATGGTCCCAGGTTCCCTCTGTACTGCGACAACCAACCAGAGATGTGTTAGGGGCACCCTCATCAGCTTATTCACCTCGTGGCTGGCTGGTGAATCTTATCTAAACATGGAAAAGCAGATCATGCCCCCTCCTGCTAAAAAACCTTGTATGGCTCCCCAGGCTTGGACCATGAAGTCCATGTTCCTCCCTGGGGCTCCCCAGGCCCCTTATGTCCCAGCCTGTGAACCTCTCTGCTTCCACTGTCTCCTTCCCTCTGCTCCAGCCACTTCTACCTCCTTGCTGCTCCCCGGGTCTTGAGCACATTCCCACCTCAGGAGCTTGGCACACAATGTTCCCCTGCATCACCTCCTCGTCAGAGTGGCCTTCAGCAACCACACTAGTCTTGGCCCATTTTTCCTGATTTTCTTTCCCTCATAAGATGCTGTCCTAAGTTATCGGACTTAGCTGGGCACAGTGGCTCATACCTGTAATCCCAGCCACTAGGGAGGCTGAGGGAATTTGAGGCCAATCTCAGCAACTTATTGAGACCCTGTTTCGAAATGAAAAATTAAAAGGGCTGGGGTGTTGTTCAGTGCAGAGTAGATGCCTAGGAAGTGTGAGGCCCTGAGTTCCATCCCTGGAAACATATGCACAGAGGCCAGCGTTAAAAGTCAAACCAGAAAGTAGATTATGGACCCAGTCTTGGCTGCGAGCTGCCACAGTGGTTATCTTCCTTCTGGTTTCTCCTCTGTGCACGCCCATGCTGGACAACAGTGTGGCCCCTGAGAGGACTGGCCAGGCCTGGACTCCAAGGAGACCCCAGTCTGGGGCAGAGGCAAAGTCAGACACAGATGCCCCATGTCCTAAGGGACCAGAGCGGGTGGAGTTGGAAGGTGGGAGGGCTTCCTGGAGGAGTGGTCTTGAAGTTGGCCTTCTGGGCATAGGTGGGGCTGAGCACTTGACTGTCAGGTAAGGAGGATGACTCAGGAGATCCATGGAAGGTGCTGGAGCAGAGGAAAGAGCAACACGACTGGGTAGAGGCATCCCTAGTGAGGGGTTGGTGTGGGCATCCCAGAGGGCACAGCAAGGCTGCCAGTGACCAGTCCCAACTACGCCAAGGACCAGGAACAGCCTCCCGCTGGCAGACTGAGAGAGGAGGCTATGGTGTCTGAGTCACCCGCTGCTGGGAGAACATTCGGCGCCCAGAGGCCCCACGTGGGCTGTCACCAAGCAGGAACACGGCCCCCGGAGCCCCTCCATGCCGCCTTCCCCGCGGCCTCCCGCTCTCTGTTCCCACATCTGTTCCCTCAAGGCCACAGAAGGAGCGTGGGAGGTGGGGGGGCAGGCAGGGAGGAGGCCGTGGAGGCTGCTCGACCAGCATCCGGGAGCTTCCAGGTGGGGTGGGCCTCCCCGGCTGAGGGCCCAGTGCATCCCTGGTTCCCCTGCATTTTAGGACTATCCAGAATGGGGAAACTGAGGCAAAGGCCAAGGCAGGGCCTGCCTCCCTTCTACACGTGTACATATGTCTCATTCCCTCTTGAGAGCTGAATCCCTGCCCGGGCCCTGCAGTACAAATACGAACACGCCCCTCCCTCTCTGACTCCAAACTCTCCCATGGCTCCCCAGCACCTTCAGAACAAAACCCACACATCTCTCCAGGCCCACAAAGCCTGCTGGTCTCCTGTGCCCCCACCTAGGTCTCAGCACCCCACCTTATTCCACCTCAGCCTCCCCAGGGGCCTCCAATTGGCCCAGCCTGTCCCCACCTCAGGTCTTTTGCAGATGCCTCTGCCCAGAGCACTCTATGAAGTCCTGAAAGGTCACACACCCAGAACACACGGCAAGCCAGTAGGAACCAGGCCTGGACCCCAGGCCCATCTGAACCTCCCAGCCCCCTTCCACCAGCAGTGCCAGCTTCAAGAGAACTTTCAGACCAATGCACTGTGGAGCATTGGTGAGCTCATCCTCAGCTATTTCAAATCTTGCTGCCACCGGCCGGGTGCCAAAGACCCTCAGGCCTTCACCCCAAGCCCCTCTGCTCAGAGAACACCAGGGTTACCAGAACCCCAAGTCCCTAATGTCCGTCCTGCTCTGGCCGCGATTTCTCCGCCCCACTTTCTGCCCTTCACGCGGGTGGCTCTTAGAGCCTTCAAGGACAATGAATCCAAAAATAATCAGGGCCGACCTACCTCCCAAAAATGGGGCGGCCCGCCCAGCCACCTGGCACCCAGGAGGTAATTAGTGCATGTGGCAAATTAGGGTAATTAGGTCTGCGGGAACTGAACCTGGGATCCAGCTTTGGCGCTTGTAGGGGGCTTCAGCACCGCTGCGCACACCCCAGCCCACCCCGGTCCTGGGACATCAAGTTCACAGCCCAGTTCAGGACCCTCTCTGCCTAACCCCCTCTTGCCTGCAATTAAGGACTATCCTGGCTCTGTTGCCTCCCAGGATCTGTTCATCAAATGAATGAACTTTGCCTTGGGCAGAAGTCAAGTTCTGAATTTAAGGCAGGGTCTCCTCCAAGAGATGTGAAATCACCAACACTACCAAACTCCTCTTCCCCATGGCCCATGTCAACCCTGTGCACTGAGGTGGACTCAGCTGAGGGAATCAGAGGTGGACGCAGACACTGCCCACCTGCTTAGGGCTGAGATAGAAGAAGGGGAAGGGACTGGGGTGGGGGGGACCTAGAGTAAAAAGAGGAGGGCTTCCTGGAGATGAGGGCATTGGTGGCAGGATTTTGAGGGGTGAATAGGAGTTGGTCAGGAGGCTAAGGTCAGCAGGCTGGTCCAACTAGCTATGGCTAGGGGACCAAAGGAGCACATGAGGGGAAGATTTTGAGGATATAATGCCAGGTTCAACCCATTTCTGTCATCCAGAACTCATGATTTGCTGTGGACCTTCAAACCCTGAAAAATGAAAAAAAAATTTTTTTTAAAGAGAAAGAGGGACAGTGTGTGAGAGAAAATCAATTTTATTTGGTTTTTCATGTGGTTTTCGTTGCTTGGAGACTTTGTTGTGGACATGGTGCTCAGGTTTGAACCCATGTCCTCATTCATGCCAAGCAAGTGCTGTAACTGCTGAGCCACCGCTCCAGTCTCTGAAAATGAAAATCTTAAGAATTTGGTTCTGGATCAAAATCACATGTCACAAATAAATATGCTTAGAACTGCAAGCATTTATTAAGCACCTGGGGTCACGCTCTCTTCACATAAGAACTCACTGGATCCTTATGGTAAATCTCAGAATTGGGAACCGCTTACAGTGCTCAATTTCTGGGTGGGGAAATTGAGGCACGCAGTGTGACTTCTCCAGGGTTTCATATGAGGCAGGGCTGGCTCATATGATTCCGGAGGTTCCCGCTCTCTGAAAGCACCTATGGCATCTGCAGCTGGTCAGCACAGAGCCATGTAAGAGCTGAACCGGGTCTGCATCACTCACCCAGACCTACACTAGCAGGCTGGGCGCGCAGCTCTGGGGAGGAGTACCGGGACCGCCCTACTCTGGTGCAGTGGGAACCCTCTGGAGAGGAGAGACAATTTAGCTTGGGTCCAACAATTGAGTCAGATTGAATCAGGTAGAGACAGAGGCTGACCCACAGCAGTCACTCTGCAAATGTGGCTTCACCCAAACTGAAGGAGCTGTTCTGGTTCTTTCTTGGTCCCTCCTATGACAGGAAGCTCATTCCCTTGCACCACTCCTGAGTACCAAGGGAAAGCTGTCACATCTAGTCAGCTGCCTTTAGGTGGGGGTCACTGCCTGCCCTTCAAGGGTATCCCCATTCCTGTAAGAGAGGCCGCAAGGCCCAGGCAGCAGAGGGCTTAGGCTGAACTCTGGACAGTCACCCAAGGGCACAGAGAAGTTGCTGGTACTGCCTGGAACTCCCCTGTCCCTCCCTGCACCTCCAGCCCTGTAACTATCAGCCCATTCCCCAGGCTAGAAAACTGAAGGTTACATTGAGGAATGTAACTTGGCTGCACTTGCCTGAGGGAGAGCTTCAGGTCAGGCTTGCTCCAGGCCACCCTGACCCAACACCTCCCAGAGGGAAGCAACTCAACTGTCCACTCTCACATTCTTACTTCTGCCCACACAAGGAGCAAAGTCTGCCAAGGCCCCTCTCCCAGCCACCCCCCTAGAATAGCCACATGGCCCCAGCCGCAGCCAGCCCAGTACTTGGCAAACTATAAGTGGCTTCCAGAAGACTTGGTCCTTCCGGCACCTATCCCAGATACTTCTTTATTTTTTTTTAATATTTTGTTGGTAATAAGAAAAAGTCACTCTCTGAACAGAACAGACGGTATTTTCTTTGTTCCCCACAGTGTTCAAGCATTTCATGGCTTCAGGCCTGAGAATGAAGCCAAATCCTTTGCTTCTGCACATGCCTCATAAAGTTAGAAGCAGTTGGGGAAACTGAGGCATGGAGTCAACTGAGATGAACAATTGCTCTCGTGCTCAGTGAAGTTTGGGCTCCAGGATGGGCCAGCCCTAAGAAAGCACCTAGATCTTCTCCTGACCCACGTAATAAAAAGTACGCCAGGGCCCCAGAAAAGAATGGAGACAAAGGTTAAGGTCCCTTCCAAGCCCTGAGAGGTCAGAGGCTTCCTGGAGAAGGCAGGAGCTGAGCGGAAGGACAGGAGGAATAGATGTTGGAGGAGAGGGCATTCTGGGTGGAAGACACTGCTCAGGCAAAGGCCTAGAGGGAGGGAAACTCAGATCTGGGCTTGCGAGTAAGTCCCCAAAGACATATGCCCTGGAATTTACCTATAAGTAATTGGTAGGTGGCTACCAGCTCAGGGATGTGACTCATGTTAGGAGGAAACAGAAACAGAAGAAGAGGAAAAGGAGGCCTGTGTGAGATCTCTGAGATGAAAGCAGAAACCTCTGAAGAAGTCAGGAAATTCAAGGGTGAGGCTCGGAGCTCTAGAGAACCACAGACCTTGGTCCAGAGGAGCCCTAGGGCCTTTGCCCTCCAATCCAGAGGCTCTGTTGACTTTGGAGAAGTTTCCAAAGAAAGAGCAGCAACAGGATTCACAAGTGGGACCCCCATGAGGCCTCAGGATTGAGGAGGTGGATTCTCTCCTGGCAAGAGTGGGAAGAGAGGGCTCTCTGTGGCCAGGGAGGCAAACCCAGGCCTTAGGGGGTCCAGGGAACTCATACAGTGTGTAGCTCCTCCCCCTAGCCCTTGGATTCTGGAGCCCTCTAACAACATACAGAATTAATAATGACCCAATCATTCTTTCCCTTCTTTGGGGGTAGGGGTGCTGGGTGACAGGATCCCTGTTGCTTTGGCTAGCCTTCAAAGTCAGCCTCCCCAATAGCTCGAACTATTTTTTAATTTATTTTATTTTATTTTTTGGCTGTGGATGGATTCCAAGGTCTTGCACTAGGCAAGGGCTCTGTCACTGAGCAACACCCCCAGCTCCCGTGGTTACCGTTGTCTTGGGGGAGACAAAAGTACCCAGGTACCCCCATCCCACAGGGCTGGAAGAGAGGGCAGATAGGAGGGCTTCTCTCTTGGTCCTCCTTCCAACCATCTCTCCGCCCAGGTCTCTTTAGTTTCCTGGCAACACCCACTGAGCACCTATTGCAGATAGACCCTAGGAACCACTACTGCACCCCTCCAGGAGGGAAATGACCCCCATCACAGCCTGAAGTCATGATCCCAGGCAGTGAGGGCAGAGGCAGCTGCGACCTGAAGGGTCAGGGCTGACACTTCGGAGGCAATAGGTGAGGCCAGCTCTGTCCGCCTGCTTCCTGTCTGTCCCCCGTCTCTGGGTCTCTGTCTCATCCTAGATGTCGGTGTCTCTGACTCTGTCTCCACCGCCTGCCCTGCCCATCCCAGCCCTCTGCTCTACCCCGCTGCCCCTCCTCACCCCAGGTCCCCTTGCCCTCCTCACCCCAGGTCCCCTTGCCCTCCTCACCCACCCCGCCCGCCCTCCCCTTCAGCCCCACCCCCGCCCTCCGCCGAGGGCCGGCAGGGGGCGCAGCGGGGCGGCCTCGGCGGCCCGGGGAGGCGGGGCGGGCGGCGGCCGCGTCGGGACCGACCGCGATGGGACCGGAGGCGGCGCGGGCGGCGGCGGCGGCGCAGACAAAGGCGCGGGCGGCGCGGAGGGTGGCGCGGAGGGCGCGGGCCTGGGAGCCAGGGAGTGCGCGGGGCGCCCGGCTGCGCCGAGTCTGCGCCGTCTCGGGGGCCGCACCCGACTCGCGCCCGGACACTCGCGGGCGCCGACCCAGCAGGGTGAGCCCGGCCGGCCGATCCCGTGCCGGGAGCGCGGCGGCCGCCAAGACCCAGGGCCGGGGAGGGTGCGGGGGACCCCGAAGTTCGGGACTCGGGGCCTGGGGGCGGCGCGAGGAGCTCCGAAGTTCCAGGGCTGGGGGGACCACCCGGGTCCCGAAGTTTCGGAGTCGGAGTCGGGGAGGGGACAGCGCGAGAGGTTCCAAAAGTTCCAGACCGGCACTGGAGAGATCTGCGAACCGGTCCCCGAAGTTCCCGACCAGGGGAGGGAGAGCGGCGCAGAGGGAGCCCTCGAAGTCCAGACCCGGGACTGAAGGGCTGGCAGGGGGCCCCTGAAGTCCTGGAGTCCGGATCAGTGCGGGGGTCCCCAAAGTTCCGGACCCGGGATTACTGGAGGTAGCGCAGGGCGAGGAAGGAGGTCCCCGAAGTTTCGGGCCTGGGGTTGGAGGAGGCAGGGGAGATGACCCTAAAGTTCTGGACCCGGAGTCAGGGAGGCGTCGCGTGGATCTGGGACGTTCCAGGGTCTGGGCGGCGCGTCACCAAGTTGGGGCGCGTACGGGGTGCCCTCCTGCCGCGGGTGGGACTGGTTCCGGAATGAATGTCAGGCCTCCGGGCTGGCGCGCTTGGGATGGGGCCTCGACCCCGGTGCGGTTGGGGGGATCCTGGGCGCTGCACCCCTCGGGGCACCCCGCGGCTGGCGGCGTCCGAGGCGCATGACTACTTGGTGAGTAACTTTCCCCAAACGTTGCAAGTCGTGGCAGGAGTAGCCGGGCCGGAAGGGCCTGGGTTCCGGGGACCCCTGCGATCCTCAGACCCTGTCAGGCCTAGGACCCGCCCCCAACCCAGGCTCAGAGCTGCCGCCCCTCCCCCACCTAGGGGCTCCGGTTTCAGACCCTGTGACCGGGACAGCAACTGCCCAGGGCACCCTGGGGCGGGCATTACCCCCTCTGACCTCAGAGGCACCGGGGCGGGTCGCCCCTCCCCCGCCTGGAGTCCCTTTCCAAGCCCCTACTGGATCCCCTGCAGGTCCTTGGGATGTAGATTTGGGGACGCTGAGCACCAGGAAGTCTCCTCCCAGCAGCTTGTTGGGGTGGTGTCTGTTGGAACCAACTGGAAAGCTGCAGAGCTCTTTTCTCCCGGCCTTGGATCCTGCCCGGGGCACCCGGGATTGGCTGTTTGGTTACATTTTGTCCTTTTGAGATGGGTTTTCGGCTGTTACTAAGGCTGCTCTTCATTGCTGGGCTTAAGTGATGACCCTGCGCAGCCTCCCAGCGGTGGGACTCCAGGTGCCCACCGGTGTACATCTTGCTTAGGGATGTCTGGGATTGGATTCTGACTCCTAGGGTGGGAGCTAAGGGGGGTCCCTCTGTGGGTTTAGTGGGGGCCTGGTCTCCCAGCAGCCACTTTAGTAGTTGAAGGTGCTGTAAAGTTCTGAGCAGAGTTGGCCTTGGCCTTGCCCAGTCCCTGGTTGGAGGAGGCTTCATGGGGTGGGGACAGTAACCAGAATGATAAGTTCACATTGTTAGGGGTCACCTGGCTCTCTCTGTGCTGCCTCCTGCCTGGGATGTTGCAGGCTTTCCCCAAATGGAGAATGAGGGGAAGCTTGTTCTCTGATCTGTATGGACTGTCTTGCCTTTTCAATGAAGTTCTATAAATGGTCCCCCTGGTGGGGATCTGAGATTGGACCAGTTTGACCTCAGCCTGGCCTGAGGGATACTTACAGGACCCCTCTCTCCCCAGGGGCCAAACCAGCCACTCTTGCCACCCCTCTGGCTGCTCCTTCAAGCCCACCCAGGTCAGCCTGACCAATGTCCACAGCCAGGTGAGCGCCCACTTCTGCTGGCCTGGCCCTGAGCCCCTTGCAGGTGCTTGTGCCCACTGAGTGCCCTGTCCCCCTTTAGGGAGCAGCCAATCTTCAGTACACGGGCACACGTGTTCCAGATTGACCCGGCCACCAAGAGGAACTGGATCCCTGCGGGCAAGCATGCACTTACTGTCTCCTATTTTTACGATGCCACCCGCAACGTCTACCGCATCATCAGCATTGGGGGCGCCAAGGTCTGGGCAGGGTCTGGGTGGGGTGGAGGCACCAGGGGCCAAGCAACAGGCCTGGTCTGGTCACTGCCTTGCTGGGTGCTCTGGGAAACAAGGAATGCTGGCCCTTTCTTGGCTCCTCTGAGGCCCTAAGACCAGGTGGTACCCAGTCATCCGGGATTCATGTCCCTTATCAGTCCCACCAACTTTGAACTTTCCCCCACCCCCTCCCCGCAGGCCATCATCAACAGTACTGTTACCCCCAACATGACCTTTACCAAAACATCCCAGAAGTTTGGGCAGTGGGCAGACAGTCGTGCCAACACAGTCTACGGCCTTGGCTTTGCCTCTGAACAGCATCTGACCCAGGTGGGTGGCATGGGGGAGATGAGGGGAGGGACAGGGCTGGGCTAAGTCTTCACCTGGCCTCCTGAGGGGACATTACACAGGACCTGGGACTCCATCTACTCAGCTGCAGAAGGGGCACACCCCCAGAATGAGATAAGCAGGTGACACATACCTGTCATCCTGGTTGCTGGGGAGGCTGAGGTAGGAGGATCACAAATTTGAGGCCAGCTGCAGCAACTTGGTGATATTGTGTCTCAAAATAAAATAAAGAAGGCTGGGGATGTGGCTCAGTGGTAGAGCACCCTTGGGTTCAATCCCCCCTACTAGGAAAAAAAAAAAAGGATGAGCAGGAAGCTCCTTCCAGTTCCCTGGTTTGAATCCCAATTCTGCTGGCCACTCACTTCAGTTTTAGACATGCCCTGGCCCTTCTGGGCATCACACTGGTGCCTGGGCTGGCTGGCACTTCCTCACCCACTCCATCATCCCCCTGTTCTCTACTTCAGTGTTGTCTGTACTCGTTTCTTTTGATGATTAGTGCTTCTTGTACCCTGAAGATTTCTCTCTTCTGTTTCATTCTGGAAGCACTATGATGTTATTTTCTAAGTTAGGTCTTGATTTAATTTCTGTGAGTGATGCAAGGTAGGCCCCAGGTTCATTTTATCCCCACATAAATTGTTCTTGAGCTGGTTTTTGTTTGATTATTTTATTTTATTTTTGTGCAATGCTAGGGAATCAAACCCAGGGGGCTTTTTTTTTTCCTTTTTTTTTAAGATCGTTTTCTCCCAATGAATTTACATTGAATACTTTTGCAAAATCCAGTAGTATATGACTGTAAACAATTTCTTTAAAAAAAATGCTTTTGGGGGGGCTGGAGCAGTGGCTTGGCAGTTATGGCGTTTGCCTGAAATGCGCCAAGTACCTGGTTTCCAACCCCAGCACCACCACATACACAATGAAGTGTCAGAGCAACGAAAGCCACATGAAAAAGTACATAAAGTTGATTGTCTTTCTCTCTTGCTGTCCCTCTTTCTTTTTTCCTCTTTCTTTAAGGAAAAAAAAGTAAAAAATGTTTTTGTTTGAAGGTGCTGAGTATTGAACCCAGGGCCTTACCCATACTAAGCAAGTGCTTTACCATTGAGCCACATCCCATGCTCTAAATTATTTATTATTGATTGATGGATTGATTGAGATGGGGTCTGGTTGTTTTGCCCACACTGGTCTCAAACTCCTGGGTTTAAGAGATCCTCTTGCCTCAGCCTCCCAACTAGCTGGGACTACAGGGTGTACCACCATACCTGGCTAAAAAAAGTAGTTTTAAACAAAGGAAATTTATTTAATTTTTTTTTAGAGAGGGAGAGAGTGAAAGAATCATTTTTATTTATTTTTTCATCTAGTTTTTATTTTTCTGACACTTAGTTGTGTATGTGGTGCTGGGGTTCAAACCCGGGTTCTTGCGTATGCCAAGCAAGTGCTCCAACTGCTGAGCCACTGCTCCAGCCCAGAAATGTATTTTAAAATGGAAGCAGAAAAAACGCTTTCTATCCTAGCTGGAGAACCAGTATTAATTGCCAATGATAGGTGGTAAGTAAACACCTGGCACAGTAAAAACAGGAATGGGCTCATGCTCTCGGAGGTGCCCAGCCCAAGACCTGCCCTGTGTTGTAAAGGGGCATTAGCAGGTGTTAAGACAGATTGGCACCAGCCAGAGGCGCTCCCTGTTGAAGTAAGCCTGATAGAGAGGAAAAGGGACTCCCTTTCTTAGTGTCGCTCTGTGTACTTAATGCCACCTCCGTGAACATCCTGCCCACCAGGATGCGCATGGGGACATCATTTTCCAAACCTCCCCCTTTCAGTTTGTGAATTAAGGGGATATGCGTAGTTTCTAGGTCCCTTCCAAGGTGACAGGGCTGGAAGAGGGTGGGGGTGATCTGGTGGGAGGGTGGGGGTTTGTTCACTGTGTGCTCCTTCCTTCCCCCAGTTTGCTGAGAAGTTCCAGGAAGTGAAGGAGGCAGCAAGGTTGGCTCGGGAGAAATCTCAGGAAGGAGGGGAGCTTACCAGTCCTGCCCTGGGGCTTGCCTCCCACCAGGTCAGCATTCCCTGCCCTGCCCTCCCGCCCTGGCAGCTCTGAATCAGCCAGGCACTTGTTTGATACTGGGGTCCAGGTACTGGACATTTCCTCAGGGAGACGCTCACAGATGACCTAAAAGTAGACCTGTGGCATGGACCATGGAGGAGAGGCTTGGGCCATGGAGTACATCATAGGGGGCCTAGCCTGGCTTGGGGTCAAAATCAGCTCAGATGACAGAGCTGAAGCCTGGAAGCTGGAGTAGCTAAGTGGACGGGGTGCAGAGCAGAGCTCCTTCTCTGGGTGCAACCCCCATCCATTCATTTATTTTCAGCATTTATTGGGCACCTGCTGTGTGCCAGGCCTAGGGTTGGGTACTGGAGTTACAGAAAGGAGAAAGCTGCTGCATCTGCCCTCAGGGCTGCAGGCCCAGGCAGTGAGGTTGCTCATAAGATGCAAATTCAGCCTGGGGAGGACTTCCTGCTCCTAACTTCGTAGTGTGTTGAAATTCTGTCCCGGAAGATGGGGAGATGGGTGCTGGAGGAAACAGCTTGGAGCATTTAGATTCTGAGCGGGGTTTAACTTTGCAGATTGTGCATCAGGTTTGGCCCCTGAGGGGTTGGTGAAAGCCCAGCCAGGCTAGGTGGAGGGCTCAGAAGTCCAGTCCAGGAATCACTGGGAGCCTTAGTGGGTGGGAGAGGAGGGGAGGGATGCACTTAGATGCCAGGACTCCTGGGGTCCACAGGTCAATTCAGACCCTCTGACCGCAGTCATGAGCACAGTGACATCAGCTGGACCTCGACCATGACTTTCTAAACCACTCACCACTACCCGGCTTTCATCCTCACCTGCAGGTGCCCCCCAGTCCCCTTGTCAGCGCCAATGGCCCAGGCGAGGAGAAACTGTTCCGCAGCCAGAGTGCAGATGCCCCTGGCCCCACAGAGCGGGAGCGGCTAAAGAAGATGCTGTCAGAGGGGTGAGGGACCGGGTTTGGGAAGCCAGTTCATCTGTGGACCCAAGATCTGGGGAAAGAGTTGAGGCTGATCCAGATCCTGCCCTATCCAGAGCCAAACCATGCCTAGAACCCACTCGACCCACTATGGGTCCCCAGGGATGACCCTGCCCCTATCCCTACTCCAAGACTTATCCCACCTTACCCGTTCTGATCACGCCCCCGTGGGTATTCAAATTCACTCACATTCAGATCTCAGGGGCCAAGGTCACAAGCCTATTTTGAAGTGGTGCAGGACAGGACCAAGTCTCCAAGGCGCCGCCCCATTCCCCAGCTCTGCGCTATCTTGGCCCCGCCACAGCGCAGCCCCGCCCCCAGCCCTGTGTCTCTGCAGCTCGGTGGGTGAGGTGCAGTGGGAAGCCGAATTCTTCGCGCTGCAGGACAGCAACAATAAACTGGCAGGCGCCCTGCGAGAGGCAAATGCCGCTGCAGCGCAGTGGAGGCAGCAACTGGAGGCCCAGCGTGCAGAGGCTGAGAGGCTACGGCAGCGGGTGAGGGCACCCTTCCCTCCCAGAGACCCTGTCTGGGCCTGGCAACTGCTGAGGGGTTCACAGAATGGCCTTGTGACCTCAGCAGATCACTTCCTGAAGCTAGTTTTTTTGCTCTGTAAAATGGTTCAGAGACAATAAAAGCCTCAGAGGGTGGGTCTTGCTCTCAAAGTCCAAGCTACCCAGAGGAGGGAGGTGGTTCCAACCAAGAATAAGTAGGAATTAGGCATGGTGGCGCATACCTGTAATCCCAGTGACTCTGGAGGCTGAGACAGGAGGATTGCCAAATTCAAAGCCAGCCTCAGGAACTTAGCGAGGCCCTAACCAACTTAGCCAGACAGTGTCTCAAAAACAAACAGTAACAACAACAAAACAGTCTGGAGATGTGGCTCGGGGGGTAAGTGCCCCTTGGTTCAATCCCTGGTCTAAGTCTTAAAAAAAAAAAAGGTAGGAGGCAGATTCTTCAGAGGCTTGGGCAGCAGTAGCATAGCACATGCTGGGGTGTTGTACTGAGCTCTCTGTGGGTGCAGGTGGCTGAGCTGGAGGCCCAGGCAGCTGCGGAGCCAGCACCAGTCATCGAGAAGGAGGTGCCCAGCCAGCCGCTGGGGCAGCTGGAGGCCCTTGTGCAAACCAAGGACCAGGTGAGCACCAAGTGTGGCCCCCGAGCCTGGCCTTCCTTCAGCTCCCAGTGGGGTCCAGGACCCCCAGAACAGACTCTGGGAACCCTTCTCCCCTAGGAGATCCAGACGCTGAAGAATCAGACTGGTGGGCCTCGAGAGGCCCCGGATGCTGCGGAGCGCGAAGAGACTCAACAGAAGGTGCAGGTGTGCAAGGGTGCCAGGGTGCAGGGTGACTGAAGACAGGTAGCCAGCCCCTGGGGCTGGATTGGGGGTCTGCTTCCAAGCCTGTTTCTTCATCTGTAAATGGATCAGGATATCTCTCTGAGGTCCTGAAGAATTGGAGGACTAGGCCAACAGAAGTCCTCACACCACTGGCTATTAGTGCAGTTTCACATCCATCCTTGCATTCAAGGACTTTTTCAGTCCTTGCTAATTCCAGTGCTTGACCCCATCAGATATTCACGTGTTCTGGCCTGAGGTCACAGAGCCTGCATTTGAACCCAGGTCTGGCTGGCTTAGCTTTTGTTGGAGAAATGTTCACGGAACACATCCTGTGTGCCCAATCCGTGGAGATGTGAAGGGACCTGGTGCTTCCCAAAGATTCCTGGGAAGACAGGTTGGGGAAATGACCCCTGTTGTCTCCTGGGCAGAGGGCACAGCATGTTCAAAGGCCCTGAGGGGTGAGGAAAGACCGTGTGGCTAGGGAGACTGAGTGGAGATGAGCAAGGAAAGGGGAGCCCACCAATCCGGGGGACGAGGGTCTCATTTCCAGCCTCGTGGGAGTCCCAGCAGGGCTTGAAGTGCAGGAGGTATGGTTGGTTCTAGGATGTTCACAATGGCTGGGGACAGGGAGTGTTGGGCAGAGCACAAGAGGCATAAGGGTCTCAGTCCCATGTGGGAGCCACGGGGATGGTGCTCAGATGCTGGATGCTCGGCCAGGACCCTTAAGCCTCGTTGGCCTGCTACCCTCTCCCAACAGGACCTGGAGACACGCAATGCAGAGCTGGAGCACCAGCTGCGGGCGACGGAGCGCAGCCTGGAGGAAGCACGGGCTGAGCGGGAACGGGCGCGGGCTGAGGTGGGCCGGGCTGCACAGCTGCTGGATGTCAGGCTGTTTGAGCTGAGCGAACTTCGAGAAGGCCTGGCCCGCCTGGCCGAGGCTGCGCCCTGAGCCTGGCTGCCAATGCCTGAGCAGGGGCCTCAGGGGCTGGTTCTGTGACAATCCCCCGCGTGGGGAACAGGCTGGGCCGCAGGCGGCAGTTGGGCCTGTTTGCCCTGGCAGGGACCAGGGAGCCCGACAGCCTGGGGTGGGCCTGGTCACGGCTCCCCAGCTGGTCATGGCCACTCACAGCTTGGGGCCTGTTTTTGAGCTTTTTGTTGTGTAGTTTCTAGAATCCAGGGGCATCTGCTGGTGCCCAGATTACATTTCTAAGTGTGATTTTGTATGTGTATGCTGTGTGGGCCCAGACCCATCGCCAGCCCCTCACCTGCCTCCTTGCGGATGATCTCGGCTGCCCTGTATCCCTGTGGCGAGTGTAAGCCTCCTGCAGATGAGAGGGGTCCCCAGGTCACACGTCCTGGAGCCTGGCTCTGCCTGGTACCTCTGCTGCAGCCCTCTTGGGCTCAGCCCATGTTATCTGGCCAACTTTGTCCTTTTGTTTACGTAGGGGATTGAACACGGGGGCTTTACCACTGATCACGTCCCCAGTACTTTTTAAAATTTTCTCTTGGTTGCCGAGGCTGACTTCAAATTTGTGATTCCCCTGCCTCAGCCTCCCAGGTTGCTGGGACTGTAGGCGCCCCCACGCCCAGTTCTGGCCACTTCGGACTTTAGGTGGCCCCTGGTTAAATCTTCCTCACTCTGGCCACTACCCCCAAACATAGGCGGGCAGGGAAATGCCTAGAACCCAGCTGTGCTTGCCAGGCACAGGGGAGACTGTACCAAAATCTCATAGCTGGGTTTGAAATGGTGTCTGTGGATTAGAAAATGGAGGACCAGAGAAGGGGCTCCACAGACCCAGGTCACGTGGCCATCATGCTGGTGGCATCCACAAAGCTTTGGGCTGCCCAAGGGTTGCAGGACTGGGTAGCACAGCAGGTTCTGTGGAACTGAGAAAGCGGGCACACGCATCCCCTGTCCTGCCCCCACTTCTGAAAGTCAGACGGAGAAAGCTGAAAGACCTATTTACTGAGTGCCACCTATACATGGAATGCTGTCCCTTGGGTACCCCATGCCACCCTTGCAAATATGTGGAGTGCTGTCCCACCTCACAGCCAGTGCTCGTTCCTCCTCCGCAGCCTGACACTTGGGCAGGGACCTGAGAGCTAACTGGGGCCTGCAGGCCGGAGAAGTGGGGACTACACGATGTGGGTATCCATGGGTCCCACTGAGGGAACAGGGCAGGCCTCAAAGGAGGTTCCTCAGACCCTCAGCTCAATAAGGAGCCCCAGACTAGGCAGCGGAGCCATGCTGGACTCAGGCTGAGCCTTGGGTAGCTGTGTGGGATGCAGGTGGGGCCCTAAGTGGCCGTCCCCCACCACCAGCCCTGCTGGCCTTCTGCTGCCGCAGCGTGTGTTCCACCTTCTCCTTGAAGCGCCGGTTCTTCTGCTTGATCTTGGCCAACTCGGCCTTGCGCTTGGCCTCCAGGTCGGGGTCCTGGCATGGTGAGACCAGGAAGGGGCTGAGCAGGGCGTCCTCCTACCTGGGACCCTCAGCACCCCACTGCCAGCCCAGCACTCACCTTCCCCTCCAGAATAAGCTGCTTCCGCTTGTTGATCTCCTTCTTTTCATCAAAGTGGGCTGCCTCCAGTTTCTAGTGGGGGAAGGGGTAGACTGGTCGGAGCTCTGGTCTTAAAGGGCACGCGGGAGCAGAGTTCCGTCAGCCGCACCCTGACACTCACAATCTCACACTCCCTCCGCACCACGTTGACCTGGGTGAGGATCTGCAGCACCTTGGCCTCCTCCACCGAGAGCTCCTCCAGCTGCTTCTCTGCGGGGTCAGGAGATGGGGAGGCAGTGAGTGCCCCGTGTGGAAGGGCAGGAAGGCTGCCAGGGTCGCATCAGGCATTTCAGACCTACGCAAGGTCAGGATTACTGCCCTTTTATTTGTGTGTCAGCAACACTAAGGACTGGAACACGGTAGCCCTCAGCAGGCACACGTTCCGTACCCACACACAAAACCAGTCACAGCTGGAAGACACTCAGAGCAAGGAAGCCAAACCCGTACTCAGCATTGCTCTCCCCTGAGCAACACCCCCAGCCCAGACTCTTCCGCGGTGTCCTTAGTCCCTAAGCAACAGTCCAAGAGCCATCGCCACAGCACTCCCAGTGCATAGGTGTTCTACATCATTGAAGGAGGACACGTGGGGCTCTACGCAAACACTGCACTGTTTTATAGAAGCCACTGGAGTATCCCGCGCATTTTGCTATCCACTGAGGGGGTCCTGGAAGCAATCACCCCCCGCCAAGGAACCAAGGGACAACTGTTCATTTCTTGGACACAATGTCCTTTAAAGTCAAAGAAGAGCGTGATCACATACATCTAGAGTCCCAGCTACTCAGGAGGCTGAGGTGGGAGGGATGCTGAACGCAGCAATTCAAGGCCAGCCTGGGCAACATGATGAGATCTCATCTCATTAAAAAGACGAAAGTAAAGCTTTCTGACTCAGCTGGAGTCGGAGGTTCCGTCTCAGTCACACGTTAAATCACTGGACGGATCATCTGATGCCATGATGGATGACCCCAGGGCCATCTCCACGCTGCTGAGAAACTGAAGTCCACTCCCACTGGACCCAGCTTCAGCAGGTGATGGCCCTGGAACTTGCTTTGATAATGGCAAAAGAAACATCCGGGCTGCACAGAAAAAGCACAGCCCAACCCTCCCCGGGAGCCCAGGCCCAAGCCCCTGCCCCACTCACTGATCTGTTCTTCAATGGCATGCACCAGGTGGATGTCATACTGTGTCACCAGCGTGATGGCCTGTCCCTGCCGCCCTGTGGGGATGAAGCACAGTTACAGGACATGGAGCCAACAAAGGCAGGTCTTGCCAGCCACCACTCTGTGCTCCCCTTGTAAAGTACAGAATAAGAGCTCACTGGGGAAGGGACCAACTCAGAGCACGAGGGCTCAACCTGTGGCTGGGGCTATGTGGAGCGCGGGACTGTCCTAAGGGAACCCCCGGACACTGGGTAGGGGTGGTTCTCCTGCCAGCCTGGCCTTACATGAGGGGTGATGATGTGGCTGCTTTCCTTTCTCAGGTTGGCTGCCAGGAAGCTCAAGCTGTTATGTCAGAGATTAGCCCTGACGAGCCTCAGCCTAGATCTCTGCACCCCAGTTTCTGTTACCATATCTATGATGGTCACTAGGGCTGGAATGGCACTGTTGGTTGACAAGGCCCATGACTCTCTCAGTATCCTCAAACAGCCATCACCATTCTCATTACCCATCACATGATGAGGCAGCGGGGCCCATGCAGTGGATGTGACCTGCTTGAGGCCACAGGGTCAGGAAAGAAGGGCCAGGCCCAGTCCAATCCCAGGAATCACATCTCTCCTAGCTCTAGGCGTGAGAGAATCTCACAAACACTGCCCCTCCATGATGGAGCTGGGGAGCAGACACTGGACGTCTCCTTGGCATTCAACCACGGTCACTGTGAAGGGCTGACCTCAGACACCTGCCAGGGCTCTTCACCCACTTGATGCTGGGCCCAAGTGGCAGCTCTGATAGGAGAAAGGGCCTCAGGTAAGGCCATTGGTGGGGACTGGGGCAGAGGCAGCACTGCTCAGATGGGGACAGTAGAGTGGTGTCCACCTCTGCTGTTTCGTCCTTCACTCATTCATTCGCTCAGTGCTGGGGATCGAATGTAGGCCGCACTCGCTAGGCAAGTGCTGTACCTGAGCCACACCCCCGCCCCGCCTCTGCTTTTGAAGGAAAGGTTGTTCCAGCTTGCACACTGCCCGCAGCGTCTCTGACCCGTGGGTCCTACCTCACCCTCATCCCACCAGCTCACAACTTGGGCTCCTCAGCGTCTGGGTAGCTAGTGGGACGGTGCCTGAAGGCCGCCTTGTCTGCTAACCCCAGCCCACGTGCTCACCTGCACGGGCCGTCCGTCCAACTCGGTGGATGTAGATCTTAGGAAGTCCAGGGGTGTTGTGGTTGATGACCACCTGCACTGTGGGGATGTCCAGGCCCCTGCAGGCAGAGGCTGGTCAGCTCCACTGTACAAGTGGGGAAACTGAGGCTGGCACCCAGAGTCACTCAACAGCAAGGCTGGGGCTGCCTGAGCCATGCCCAAGACTAGTCCCCCATCCCTCTAGGGGCCTTGGTTGCCATGGTGGAGAGGATACCCTGGGCGGGGGATGGAGCATGGGCCTGGAGCTGCTCACCGGGAGGCCACATCGGTTGCGATCAGGATCCGGTATATGCTGGATTTGAACTTCGCCAGAGCAGCAAAGCGTTCTTTCTGCACAGCATTGGGGAGGGATGTGAGTGGGCTGGGGACAGGGTGGAAACCCTCATGGGACTCATGACCCTGAGGACAGACTGGGCCAACTGAAGGACAGGAGAGACAAGGCAGGGGGGCCTCACTAGGCAATGACATCTGCAACAATAAGGCAGTGGCAGGAGGTGGGTTCTGGGCTGAGGACGAAGTCCAGGCAAACGCCTTGACGCCGGGATGTGTGCTGGGCTGGGCTTGGGGTGGGGGCCGCAAGCCACTGCATCCCTCACCTGTTTCATCATGGAGTGCAGAGCCACGGTGGGGAAGTTGAATTTCCGCAACATCATGCACAGGATCTGGCAGGTTCTGGTGGGAGAGATGTGACTGTCATCCCCTCTGGCTCTGGGTCCTGGGAAGGTGTTCCTGCCTGGACCCCCCAGAGACGCCAAGCAAGGTGACCCTGTGCCACTAAGAAATGAAAAGGAATACAGGGTCGTTGGACGCCCTGTCTCCTGGAGTCCTCTCTGTTGACACCTTCCCTGAGCCTGAAGTGATGTGGCCTTGGGGGCCGAGGGTGTGGCTAGAGGACTTGTCTAATGTTGTACCCGGGCTTCATCCCCAGCACCACACAAAAAAGAAAATCTTCCCTGGGAAGCTAGAGACTGAGCCACAGGAGGGCACAGACTCCCAAAGGGGAGCGGATAGAGGGATCACAGCTAAAGGAAGGCTGGAAAAAAATTGCTGGTACCTGGGCCGGCTGTAGCCCAGGGCCGGGGCCCTTGCTTAGCACACATGAAGCCCTGAGATCCATTTCAAGCACTCACCTCCCCCTCCCAAAATAGTCCTATTGGGTTGGAGCAGTGACTCTGTGGTTATGGTGTTTGCCTGGCATGCGCGAGGACACGGGTTCGAACCCCAGCACCGCAGATACAATGAAGTGTTGGAGCAATGAAAGCCACATGGAAAACTAAATAATGTTATTATTATTTTTTTTTTTTTAAGAAAGAGAGGGACATTGAGAGAGAGAGAAACAGAGAATCAATTTTATTTAGTTTTTTATGTGGTTTTCTTGCTCTGACACTTTGTTGTGTACGTGGTGCCGGGGTTCAAACCCACATCCTCATGCACACCAGGCAAGTGCTGTAACTGCTGAGCCACCACTCTGGCCCAAACTCCATTCTCTTTTTCTCTTTCTCACTGTCCCACTCTTTAAAACAAACAAAACAAAACAAAACAAACATAAAGGTCCTATCACGTAAAGACACAGGATCCTGCTGTGCCTGACAGTCAATTTACAGCCAAACTTTTCTTTTCTGGGAGCCAATGTGTTTGGGGTGTTCTGATTTCTGTTCTATCCTGGCTCATGCTGGAACAGCCTACATCCTCCTGACCGTATCACCAAATAGCTCAAGGAGGAGCCAACGTGCAGCACCCTTAGGGGCCTATGTTGGTGCAGAGGCACACCAGGCAGGCCTTAGTTAAGACACCCCAGGCCACATGACCAGGCTGCTGAGAGCTCTGCAGGGATCTCCCGAACCTTCCACCAAGGGCAGGGCTGAGGTCCACCCCCAGCCTCCAAACCTCCAGTCTGAGCTAAGGCAGGGGAGTGCCAAGACTGGCTGTTGTGTCCTCAAGCCTGTGACTTCGGGCCACGTCCCGTGAAGGCTAGCACCCCCACACTCACTTGCACGTGTTGGTGAAGATGATGATGGACCAGTCCTCATGCTCGTCCTGGAAGCTCTGGATCAGGTGGACCAGGTATGCATCCTTGACCTTCTCAGGCACCAGCAGGTAGCGTTGGTCCAGCTGCTCCACAGTACTCACCCTGGGGAATGGGAGGCCCCCGAGCCTCAGTTTCCCCTTCTGTCAAATGCAGCTGCTGCTCTGCCCTGTCTGGGTGTGATCCCCAATCATGCCTGCCCTGACAGTGGCCATGGACTCACGGGGCCTGTGCCTCCCAGAAGAAGGGCTGGTTGGTGGCCAGGCCCTGTAGCTCCTTGAGTGTGTCCGTCAGCGTGGCGCTGAACAGCAGCGTCTGCCTGCGGGCTGGCACGGCCGCCAGGATGGTTTCCAGGTCCACGGTGAAGTCAGTACAGCCCTGCTCCAAAAGTCGGTCGGCCTCATCCATCACCTGCAGTGTCCATGGGGTAGGAGGGGAACCAGGGGGGAGGGTTCTGGCTGCGGCCCTGGGCCTGGGCCACCTTCCCCAGCCTGCCTCTCTCCGAGGCACAGTGTGGGCTACGGAGCTCTCTCGCCCCAGGCTTCAGCTCAAGGGTACGTCCTCAGTCAGATCCTGCCCCCAGCAGCTTCACTAGCACTGGCATCCCTCCTTTTGGTCTCTGAGTACACCTTGTCACTATTTCTTCCACTTTATTAGACAATCCACGGGACCCCTGTTTCCCAAATAGGTGGAACAGTGTTCCTGGCTCCATTCCATGCCTGGGGGCCCCAATGACAGTGAGCACAAGGCTGGGTCAACTCACCAAGAAGCGGATTTTCTTTATGTGGAAGGTGTTGGAGCTGCGGAGGTGGTCAGCCAGGCGCCCTGGCGTGGCAATGACCACATGTGGTTTGCGAGAGAGCTCCAGTGCCTGGGCCACCATGTCTGAGGGCAGAGGGCATAGGTGAGGCTGGGTAGAAGATCTGCAGCTGTGGGGCTTCCACGCCCAGAACCCACCAGCCCTAGTACCCATGCCACCGACGATGATGCAGTCTTTCAGGCCCAGGGGCTTCCCCAGCACCCGGAACTGCTCAGCAATCTGGTAGGCCAGCTCCCTGCGGGCGGGAAGGGGCCAGGCTGTGTCAGGTGGCAGTTCTATGCCTCCCGTTCCCACCACCATCCCAGGGCTCTACCCTGAGCCCCTGGCTTCCTGTCTCTCCCTCTACCGTTCATACACCATCCATGAGCTACCAGGGTTCTCAGGGCAAAGGCTCTGATGCTGAGCACTGGGGCCTGTTGTAGGCTCAGCCCAGAACATTCCACGATGATTTCCCCACCAGCCCAACCTAAAATGGTCTTGCCTCGCCCTCTCCTGAAAACTTACACCTTCTCCTCAACAATGTTGGCCTCAACATGACTCAGTCACCCAAGCCAGAGACCCAACCAGCGCCTCCTCTCCTGTGGGCCAGTCTCCAAGGCCCCTCCTTGGTGTCTGCCAGCCCTTGCTCTGCTCAGGCCTTTTCCTGGCCCATGAACCCACTTCCTGGCCTCCTGTCTTGCCCCTCCTATTTGCATACCCTGAGAACCAATCCTAACCCTTCGCCTAGCATTTGAGGCTGTTCTCAAGCTGGCATCCTTTGTGTACCTTGTCTTTCCCACACTCCCGCATGCAGGACCCTCTGCCTCCAATACTTTTCTATTTCTTTGGCTGTAAGACTGATGGTAACTCCCCTGCAGCCAGTACTTGCCCTGAGGCAAGGCCTATCTGAGAACTTTTCATGAACACCATTTGGTTTAATTCTGCAGCACCCCTGAGAAGTGGGCAGAGTGCAGCTCAGAGAGGTAAAGGCCCTTGCTCAAGAGAACACAGCTAGTTAACTCACATGCAATGGCTGGTTGGGAGGCTCACCTGGTGGGTGTCAGGACAAGGCAGAAGATGCCATAAGGATCCTCGGATAGCTTCTGCAAGATGGGCAACACAAACGCTGCCGTCTTTCCACTTCCTGTCTTGGCGCAGCCCAAGCAGTCCCGACCTGGACAGAGGGCAAAGCAGTATCAACACCTCCAGGTGCAGCTAGTCCCTTGGCCACATCAGCCAGTTTGCAGCAGCTAATGTTTGTTCATTATTTTACAGGGATGGGGATGGAACCCAGGGCCATGTACATGCCAAACAAATGCTCTACCACTGGGTCACCCCCACAACAGCTAACACTTAACGAGCAGTTGCTCCGTACGAGTCCTGCCCTGCGCCTTTCCCACTAGGCAACTGACAAATCTTCGCAAGGAGGGGGCCGGAGCGGTGGCTCGGCAGTTACAGAGCTTGCCCAGCAAGCGTGAGTACATGGGTTCAAACCCCAGCACCCACGTACACAACTAAGTGTCAGAGCAATGAAAGCCATGTGAAAAACTCAACAAAAATTGATTCTCTCTCTCACTGTCCTTCTTGCTTAAAAAAAAAAAAAATTCTTAGAAAGGAGAGGCTGCTATTGTCTCCACTTAATAGAGAGGGAGACTGAGTCTCAGAGATTTGCCCAGGGTGCAGGCTCAACTGCATCCCTCCAGTCCAAAATGTTGCTAACCACCACCTAATTTTGACTCTTTCAGAGTATCTGAGCTTGAAGAACCAGAATCCCCTCCATCTGCATTGCATATTCTCCACTGATTCCACTAATATTTGTTTACTTAATCTCTCAACTTGTCATATTCTAGGCTTCCTGTGGCCATCTCTCCGCTCACTGTCTCTCTCTTTTTTTTTTTTAAGAGAGAGGGACAGGGCTGGAGCAGTGGCTTGGCGGTTATGGCGCTTGCCTGGCATGTGTGAGTACATGAGTTCAAACCCTAGCACCATGTACACACCAAAGTCTCAGAGCAACGAAAGTCACATGAGAAACTAAATAAAAAATTGTTTCTTTCTCTCTCTCTCTCTTAAAAAAAAAGAGAGACAGAGAGAAAAAGAATAAATTTTATTTAGTTTTTCATGTGGCCTTCCTTGCTCTGAGACTTCATTGTGTATGAGGTGCTGAGGGTTTTCTAACTTACATACAGGTGCATGACCGGCAAGCATGCACCTCTCTAGAGAGAGGGACAGAGAGGGGGAGGGAGAGAATCAATTTTATTTAGCTTTTAATCTGGTTTTTGTTGCTCTGACACTTCATTGTGTACGTGGTGCTGGGGATCGAACCTGCGTCCTCACACATGCCAGGCAAGCGCCTTAACCGCTGAACTACCTGTGATTTCCTTTTTAAACTGAGTTGGGTCAGAAGAACAGGGAGAAGAGCAATCACAGGGCCACGGAGTCCTGGAATCACCAGTAATTTTTTTTTAAAGAGAGAGAATCAATTTTTATTGAGTTTTTCACGGGGCTTTCGTCGCTCTGACACTTAGTTGTGTACGTGGGTGCTGGTGTTTGAACCCGTGTACTTGCGCATGCTGAGCCGCCGCTCCAGTCCCTCACCAGTAATTTTGACAGCCTCAGTTTCTACTTGTAAAGTGAAAATAGTGCCACCTCAGCCAACTTTTCACAGTATTATAATTAGTCGTTCATCAAACATTCCCTGAGCTAGGCGCCTAAGTAACTTTCAGAAGCGTACACACAGCGACTCAGTGGAGCGCGCCAAACGCCAACACTGCCCGGGATGCCTCCGGAACCCAGGCTCGTCCTCTCCGCGTGCGACCTGCCTGGGCAACGAAGGGAAAGGTGGCGAGAAGAGCGGACACGGCTCTGGAGGAAGCTACGGGGCCACTCACCCTCCAAGATGGCGGGAATACAGCCGAGCTGCACGGGCGTGGGCTGCTTCAAACCTAGCTGCCGACATTGTTCCACGAGCCACGATGACAGCCCCAGCTCGGCGAAGCCGGCCATACTCACCATCGGACTCAGGAACCGAGAGATCCGCACTTCTGGCGCATGGATATGACGTAAAGAACTTCCCCTTCCATTTATTGGTTCTGTTTCCCGCATGGTTCAACCCTCTCCCCCTTACTCTGCCAATCCCAGCCTCGACCGCATCTTTATCCCATTTCCCTGAATCCGAGACGCTCACGAAGTCAAACTAAACTACAACTCCCGAAATGCCTTGCGATGTGCGCCTGCGTATCCCCGCCCCTTCCGTTTTAGAGCCTCCGCTTGAGTCAATGCTACCCCGAGGGCGTAAACTACATTTCCCATGATGCCCCATTGACGGGCCCTGCTTCCGGCCGACGTGTCTCTCAGGAAGTGAAGTTGTTGAAGAGACGGCGACATGGCACCTCCCGTCACCGGCCCGGCCTCTGGCGGCTCCGGGGAAGTAGACGAGTTGTTCGACGTGAAGAATGCGTTCTACATTGGGAGCTACCAGCAGTGTATCAACGAGGCGCAGCGGGTGAAGGTGCGGCTGCGCCGGGACGCGGGGACGGGAGAGGTGGAAGCGGTTTTCTGGTGGCCTCGAGCACCCTCGTCTGCTTCTAAATCTTTTCCTCATTTCGCTGCATCTCTTCTCCGCACGACTTCCGGAGAGCGGCGAGGAGTAACCATTGTCCCGTAACGTTGTGTGTTATCGCGCCCTGAGGGCTTTTGAGCAGGGAGGTGTTCAGGCCACCGTGACGTTAATGGTCGTCCCTGCTGGTCGAGCTGTATCCTCGGTACCCGCGAGGTACTCTGCACCTGACCACACCAACTTCTCAGACCGGGAAATGACTTTCCCGATTAATCTGCCCTACTAGCCCGCGGATTTCTCCCAAAGCTTGCTCAATTTTCATTCATTCCTCCTTGAGCATTTGCATGGATCAGGTACTGTGTTCCTGTTGGACTCGGAGGCAAAAGAGACAAAACTCCCAGCTCTTTTATAACTTAAGCCAAGCGACAGAGACTTGAACAACAGAATGGTTACGGAGAATGTTGGCAATGAGCTTGGGTGTTTGAGGGCAGACCCAGCCAGCAAGGAGCTGGTGACAAGAGAGGGAGCAGCACAGGATGCTTCTTGCAGGATCTTTTAAGGAGGGATGTGGATGTTGCTGTCGCTTTGAGGGCGTACTGTTGGAGAATGTGTAAGTGCAGTGAACATGGCATCACAGCCCAAAGTTTTAAAAATAGTATGGCTGGTGGTGTAGCTCAGTGGCAGAGTGCTTGTCTGGCATGTGTGAGGCTCAGGGTTCCATCCCCGGCAGGGTAAAAATGTGGGGGACTGGGAGGGTATCTCAATGGTAAAGCGCATGCTTAGTATGTATGAGGCCTTGGGCTCAACCTCCAGCATAAAAAATAAAAAGAACGAAAGAAAGACATAAAAGCCAATGTAGCAGAAATGGGATGAAGGAGGAGGACAGAGAAGGGGGTGGGCAGGACCTTCAGGGCCAGGGCAGGGATTTGGATTTTGAGAGGTGGATGTTTTCACTGATAAATGCAAAGCGTTTGAAGCAATTTGGCTTTGAAGTAGAAAAGACTTGCTTTCTATGCTGCTGGCCTCTGGGAGTATATCTGATTACTCTGAGTATTGTCTGCGTGTTGGGGATAAAACCTGGAACAAGGCCAGGCACAGTGGTGCACACCTGTAGTGCCAGCTACTCAGGCTGGGTCTGGAGGATTACTTGCATTTGAGGTCAACCTGAGCAACACAGTGAGACCCTGTCTCAAAGAAAAATGAAACCTCAAACAGACTTCAGGAAGCTGCTAGGATTTGTCAAAGCAACATTTGCATGGTTGGATTACTTTTGTTTTGCTGCCATGACAAATTATAGTCATCACTCAGTATCCACAGGGGATTGTGGATTCAGGACACCTAGCCCCCACAGATAGCAAAATCCCAGGGTGCTCAAGTTCCTTTTGTCAAATGGTCTAGTGCTTACATAGAACCTACGCAATCCTCCCCCAACATTAAATCATCTCTCGATGACTTAGAATCCATGACAAGGAGAAGAAGTCTGTATTCAGCACAGATGCAGTGTTTGGAATATTTCTGGTCTGCAGTTGGCCGAATCTGTTGGTGTTTGGTGCTTGACGGCAGGAATGACTGTACCACAGAGGACTGCTAAAGATAATACGTGTTCATTACCTCACAGTTGCGGAGTTCAGAAGCCAACTTGGCTGTCACCAGGCTGAAATCAGGTTATTGACAGGGCTGTGTCTTTCCTAGAGATTCTGGGGAAGAATTCACAACCAAGTTCAAGCAGGTGGCCTCCTGTCAGGTAGGGGTTCTCCTAAGCTCCTAGCAGCCTCTCTCTAGTCCTCAGCCTCCATCTCAGAACTGGTCGTCAGTATCGAATCCTTTTCTCAGTGTCTTTGATTTCCCCTTCTGCTGTGTTTTCTCTGTTTTCTGCTGTTTCAGGCATGTGTGACTAGACTGGGCCCACCCCAATAATCTAGCATAGTCTCCCCATCTTAGGGTCTGTAACCTTAATCACATATGCAAAATCCCTTTTCCATATAATAGAAGCTATTCTTGGGCTCCAGGGACAATGGGGGACTTCCTCTGCTGACCACCAGAACTTGTGTGCACCTCTGCTCTGGGTACTGCCATCTAAGAAGAACCAGCCAGAACTGGGTTCAAAATCCTAACTGCAGGCACTACAGTTCTCTAAGCCTCAGTTTCCCCTCTGTCAAGTGGGATTAATGACACTTAGCTCATTTCTTGAGTCCATAACACTGAAACTTCTGAGAACCAGTGTGACCTGTTTTACATAGATCGTCACTGAAAATAAAGTCAGATACCAGACTGGTGGTCACTCTGGCTGAACCCAAGACCTGCTCCCTCCTTAGGAATGTGGTCACCAAAATGAGATATTCTCCCTGATGCATCCAGAGGAATGGGAGTATTGTCCCTCTTGAGCCATTGGATGTGCTTTCATTCTGGTCCACAAGCCACCTAAATCCTCTTGGGCCTGTACTGAGTTGAATGGTGTCCTCCAAAAGATGTGTCTACCTGCAGCCCCTGAGTGTGGCTTATTTGGAGAAAAGGTCTTTGTGGGTATAATTGAGTGAAGGATTGCCAGGTGAGATCCTTAAGGATTTAGAATGGGCCCTAAATTCAATACCAAGTATCCTATGAGAAAGCAAGGAAATTAGAGACAGAAAAGATGGGGACAGAGATTGGAGTGACACAGGACACAAGCCAAGGAATGTCACCAGCCACCAGAAGCTGGAAGAGGCAAAGCAAGACCTTCTAGAGCTGTTGCGGGGAGTGCCACCTTGTGACTGCTTGATTTTAAATTTTAGGCCTCCAGGGCTATAAGAGAATAAATTGTTATCGTTTTAAGCCACCTAGTCAGTAACCCCAGCAACCTGAGGTAGGTTATTTAAGGGGACCCCAGGTAGAACACCCGGTGTGTCTTTGTTCTTTATTGGTTGTAGCACTTATCATCTGTCATAGTGTTTCCCTTTCTGTTGGGCATTTATCAAGTGTCCACAAGATGGCAGGCATCACCCTTGAGTTGCCAATGACCCGGTGTGTTTAATGGTTCAGGGCCATACAGCTGGGGGATGGGGACACCATCCCTTGGGATTTCTGGCTGCAGAGTCCACACCCCACCACCAGCCTCCCCACACAGCACCCCCAGTCCCTCACCCCTGGCAGCATTTCTCAGCTACACAGGAGGGGCCCAGCTGAGTCCACCCCCAGGGCAGGTGTCCTTGGTGCACATGGCCCTCCTGGCTTTGCAGGTTTCTAAGCTCCCAGGTAGCTAGTAAGCAGTTGGGGTTGAGGACCAGAGGGCTGACCTGATGGGATGCCTCAGAGTCCCCGCAGTGCTCAGGAGACACGGCTGTCTGGGGCCACTCCCAGAGGGACTGTCTCTCTGCCCTTCTGCTATGACTGCAGGAATGCCAGGACCTTCCTGTACCCCCTCAGGTGGGGACCTGCCTGGAAGGAGGATTGTGGCCTCAGAGGGTCATGTGCTCAGCATGGGCTTCAGCCAAGGACTCAGCCAAGCTCTGGGGGCAGGTTCACCAGTTCCCAGGACATTTCAGCCTGACAGGCCTTGGGGGTCCATGTCTGACCACATCACTCACCCTGTCCCTTGGCAGGAAGGGCCCTAGATCTGCAGTCTGTTTCTAGCATGGCCTCTCTGAGCCACACCCCAAATAGGAGGTTCCTAGAGGTAGTTTCAGGCCCAGCAGATGCTTTCAGGTGACAGTCTGCTGGGTGGCACCCAGCAGATGTGAGTAGCCTAACTCCCTGGGGTGTGGGGGGGGTGAGTGGTGCCATGGGCCTGCCCCTGGTGACATGTAGGCTCTAGCTCTTGGTCTTCAACCCACCTGATGGACCCAGGTGAGGTGGTAAGAAGCACTTGTTCAGCAAAGCCACCTGTGTTTCCATGTATCTGGGGAGCTCCTTGGCCACTTGCAACATGGGTCCTACCCAAGTCCCCACGATCCTTCTTCCTTTCCCTGCTCTGGTTGGCTGCCCTGGCCCGTCCCAACTAATGGACAGCTGAATCTCTTGTAAGGAACCAGGCTAGAGTCTGCTCGGGCCCCACTGCAGCAGATGATCATGCCTGTCCTTGTCCACCTGCCAGTCTTTTTACCTGCTGTCTCGCATTTCCCCAGGAGGGACCTGCTGGGGCTTATTTAATTACCCTCTGTTGCTGGGCATTTGGGTCACTGGTGGCCTTATGCTGGTGTGGGCTGTGCCAGCAAGCATCTTGCACCTCCCTCCCTTCATTCAAAGCTGACTGCTTTAGACTCGGAGAGATGCAGGCCTCACTTCATTCCCATGGGCTCAAGGAAATGTGAATATGAGGAAGGCAAGGGCTCTACCTTGAGCCACCCCAGGTTCTAGAACCTTGATCAATCAGGGTCCTGAGTCTTTTTTCCACACTTCTGACTGTGAGGCCCTTTGGGGACCTTAGGGACTTCGTGTTTCTGCAGGGATGGTGACACTGCCTGTTTTGCACATGAGATAGCTGAGGCCAAAGGGTGACCTTGGATCTTGACCACCGTATGCCGTACACCCCCAATGGTGTCACACTGTGTCCTCACCTCAAAGATATTAAGAGCTGGCATTTATATCTTTGTTTTGTACTGAAATTGGTTTGGGAATCCCAGGTTAGTTGTCCTTGCTAGTGTTCACCTCTGAGGGTCATTTGAGAGCTACTTATTTAGTAGAATCCATGTTCTTTTTTTTTTTTTTTTTTTTTAAGAGAGGGACAGTGAAAGAGAGAATCGATTTTATTGAGTTTTTCACATGGCTTTCGTTTTCCGACACTTTGTTGTATACGTGGTACTAGGGTTCAGACCCACACATGACAGGCAAACCCTGTAACCACTGAGCCACTGCTCCAGCCCTAGTAGACTCCATGTTCTAAATCATGGTCAGATGCCTAGCCTGGCCATCAGGGCCTCAGAAGTTGCTGGGGGCCTTCAGTGACAACAACCAGAGACTGGCTGGAGCCAGGCTCCATTGGCCTGTGAAAAGGACACATTTGCTGCCCAAATGCCTCCCTTGGGCAAGGGAGAAGGAGGAGGGCCAGGGAGTTTAGAATCTATGGCTCTTGGCCTCAGGATGGAAGCAGTCCTGGCATGTCCCCAACTGTCCTGGCAGCTGACAGATCAGCTCACTGTGTGTGTTCCCAGGCCCCATGGTTTTTAGGCTGTTGGCGTTGGCAACCTTGGAACTAGGACCCCTTCCGACTGTACTTTCTTCTCTCAGCCCCCCAGGTGGCCTGTGCCAGTGTCCCCAAGCCATGGGCTGAGCTGCACTGTGTTGTCCTGACCCCGGGCACTTCAGGGCTTCCTAAGAAGTCAGCCAGCATCCAGGGACCCATCCACAACTGTTCTCCTGAGGAAGGGTCCCTGTCCCCTCGCCTGGCTTTGGGGCTCAAGGCCGTCCTTATGGTCCCAGAGTGAATGTTGCAGGAGGTCACCTCACTCCCTGTTCCTGACTGCATGCAGTGGCTGAGCTGAGGCACGAGGCCTGTGGGCTACATCCCTACACTCCCCAGGGTCTTGCTGGCCATGGATGGAGGCAGATCCCTGCACTGGGGCAGCCAAGTCAAGCCCTCTTGGAAAGATCTTCTCACTGGGGACAGGGCAGGACATCTGAGTGAGGCAGATGTGTTTATTGTTTTTTAAAAATCTCTTGAAATAAAACAGAACAGGAATAAGACTGTAAGAGGCCATGTGTCCAGCCGTCAGAGGTGTGGTCTCTGCCCTGTGTAGCATAATGGGAACTGCACTGGGGACAATCAGGATGACAATCAAGCCTCCTTCCCAGGGCAATGTTGGTGGAACAAAGTCAGGCACCTTCCCTCCTGAATGCCCTCAGCACCCTGTGTGATGCCCAAGGTCATAGGCAACTGATGTCCAGGGGTGGGACTCAAATTGTGGACCTTGCTAGGGAGGCTGCCTGCTCCTGGCCTCCAAGGGCCCATCAGTCATGTGACCCTGTGCATGCTCTGCACCTTGACCTGTTTGTTTGTCCTGCCCTGCCTCTGTTCCTACAGCTGTCAAGTTCAGAAAGGGAAGTGGAAAGGGATGTCTTCCTGTACAGAGCATACCTTGCTCAGGTGAGTATGGGCCTGGGACTGAGGACAACACACACCTTGGCACAGGATGGTAACCCACAAAGTACCAGGGCAGGGCCAGGGGGCTGGAAGGTGCCACAGAGCAGGTGGTGGGACTGGTGGGCATAGCAGGGGTCCAGCCTGTAGGGCCCACCAACCATAGTGTAGCCTCCACAGGTGCACACCTGTGTCCCTGAGGCCCTCAACAGCCAGGTCAGGGCACCTGTGTTGGGATCACTCGGAATTTTCTTTAAAAAGATAATTAAGGGGTAATACACACACGCGCGCACACACACACACACAACACACATATGTATGTATGTATGTGTATATGTATATGTTATGACAGTTTTAGGTTTGTAGAATTGACTGAGCAGATAGCAGTACACAGCTCCCTTCCCCTGCTCGCTTGCTCTCATTTTATTGTTGTTGTTTGTTTTTTTGATAGTACTGGGGATTGAACCCAGGCTGTTGTACCCCTGAGCTACTTCCCCACATTCCCATCCCTTTTTACTTTTTATTTTGAGATGGGGTCTCACTGAGTTGCCCAGGCTGGCATTGAACACATGATCCTCCTGCCTCAGCCTTCCGAATGGGTGGGATTACAGGCGTGTGCCACTACGCCTGACCAGCTTTTTTGTTTTTTCTAGTAGTGAGAATTGAACCCAGGGCCTCATGAATGCTAAGCAAGTGTTCTACCCTGAGCCATATCCCCAGCCCTGTGGGTGTTTGTTGGTACAGTAATTTTGGTAGATTATTAATTGGAATTATTACCCAGAGTCCACTACATCAGGCACTAGGGTTTGTTGTTGTTGTTTGTTTGTTTCTTAAAGACAGGGCAGAGAGAGAAAGATAATCAGTTTTATTTAGTTTTTTTATGAGGCTTTCATTTCTCTGACACTTCATCGTGTCCGTGGTACTGGGGTTCGAACTCACATCCTTGCAGATGCCTGGCAAGCGCTATAACTGCTGAGCTAATGCTTCAGCCCCAGGCACCAGGTTTTTTAAAATGCAGGATTACTCTGATAATACAGTAAGAATCTATTCTTATATTCAGAAAACAGTCCAAGCTGGGCACAGAAGCACATACCTGCGGTCTCAGCTACTCAGGAGGCTGAGGCAGGAACATCACTTGAGCCCAGGAGTTTGAGGCTAGCCTGGGCCACATAGTAAGACCCTACCTTAAAGAAGAGGGAAAAATTAGCAATTGGGTACAGATCTTGGGAGCTACTCAGGAGACTGAGGCAGGAGGATAGCAAGTTCCAGACCAGTGTGGACAATTTAATGAGACCCTGTCTCAAAATATGAAAAGGGCTGGGAGTGTCATTCAGTGGTAGAGTGCCCCGGATTCAATCCTCAGTACGGGGGAAATGAGCACACAGCAGTGAAACATGGAAACTTATCTGGGAAGGAATGCAGAGAGGGACAAGTCTCCTGGCTCCATGAGTGACCACCAGCATCAGTAGGTGACAGCAGGAGGACATACTGGATGTGGGCTGTGGGAGGTGCATCTTGCTTTGTAGAAGCATGTGCCCAGACCATCAGCTGATGCTGCCTTGCCCCAGGTGACATGCCTACCTCCACCTGTCCCCTCACCAATAGGAATGGACAGCTCGGGAGGGACAGTGACTCTGCAGGGTCTCCAGCTAGAGCAGCAGGCAGCATGGGTAACGGGTGAGGGCACATCTTACTGCCTACTGCCTGTGACAGGTGATACCATGCTGGCTTCTGCAGTGCACCCTGGGGAGAGTGACCAAGGGTAGGCAGGGCAAGGGCTTCCTGTCTGGAGGCACCACCGGGACAACACTTGCAGCTGGGCTGAGGACACAGAAATGGTTCAGCGGGTGGCGCTGACACAGCTGACATATGTTTGTCCTAACCACAGAGGAAGTATGGCGTGGTCCTGGATGAGATCAAGCCCTCCTCTGCCCCTGAGCTCCAGGCCGTGCGCATGTTCGCTGAATACCTTGCCAACGAGAGCCGCAGGTGAGGCTGTCAAGTTGGGGCCCTGGGCCTCGGGACCTTTCCTAGACCCATCTATCCTGCACCTGGGTAGGCAGTGGGTGCAGTGTGCCTCCAACAGGGCACCCCTCCTCCTTACCCCCTCACCTCCCGGTGCCTCAGTTTCCCTTACCTGCCTGGCAGGGGGTATCGTTGGACACTGCTTCAAAGAGCTTTTGGGGGGCTAGGGATGTCACTCAGTGATAGAGCACATGTTTAGCATGCATGAGGCCCTGTGCCATCCTCAACACAGGGCAGCGTGGGGGCGTTGAAGACTGGCAGAAATAACGATGTGTTCTCTCAGCGCCATGAGGTGCTCTCTGAACCCACAAGTAAAAATGTCAGTTCATGTTCAGCCCTTGGCATTGCTAGGAGCCTGTCCTGAGCATCAGGGTTTCTTTCCCCATCCTCAGGCAGGGCCTCCCAGCCTTCCTGCTCTGATAGGCAGCTCCCGCTCCCCCCCACCCCCCGGGGGCTTGTCTTCCCTGGGGCATAGGTAGAGGGCAGGTGGCCCCTGCGCCTCAATCGCCTGCCACAGACCACACCTGGCTGTGCTTGCCTGTCCGGCGCAGCCCAGCATGCCTTAGGCAGTTCCTGAGCCCAGGGTGGCACTGAGGGCAGGGGAACTTGAGACCCCAGCAGTTACTTCCGCTGCTTTCTGGGAAGATCAGACTCTACCCCTTCTGTGCAACATTCTCCCCACAAGGCCTGGAGAGCCTAGTCCCACTTCTCAAAGCCTCAGTTTCCCAGTTTGTATGAGGGTTGAGAAGTGCTTTATGGGAAGATTGCAAGGTGGGCACCCAGTGTCAAGGGCCTGCGCCTATTGGTGCTTGTTGGGGCTGGTTGGTGCTCTGCAGAGACAGCTTGGGGCTGTTCTGCCACCTACTGCTCTGTACTTTCAGCGGCCCGACCACCTGTCTGGGCCTGTCTGCCTGTGGGTTGGGAACTTCAGGGCACGACAGGGGTGAGGTTACCACCTGCAGCCTCGGGCCCTGAGCAGCCTTGTCTTGCAGGGACTCTGTTGTGGCCGATCTAGACCGGGAGATGAGCAGGAGCGTGGATGTCACCAACACCACCTTCCTGCTCATGGCAGCCTCTGTGTACTTCCACGCCCAGAACCCGGATGCAGCCCTGCGCACCCTGCACCAGGGGGACAGCCTGGAGTGGTGAGCTGCTGCCCTGCTCCCAGGGGACTGTCCTTTACACTCTTCTTTCTTCTTTTTCTCTTCTTTCTTTCCAAGGTCTCACTGTTGCCTGGCTAGCCTTGAACTCCTGGGTTCAAACTGACCACCTCAGCCTCCCAGGTAGCAGGGGCAACAGGTGCGCACCATTGTGCTTAGCCATGGGACCATCTTAACCTGTTTTCTGCTGCTATAACCTGTGGAACACCACAGGTCTGGAAATTACAGAGAACAGTTTTATTTTGATGAAGGTTCCAGAGGCTGGGAAGTCCAGGAGTGTGACCGGAGCATCTGGCGAGGGCCTTTGTGCTATGATGTAATGTGACGGAAGGGGAAGGTGAGAGAGGAAAGGGACTCAACTCATCTGTTATCAGAAGCACACTCCAGTGGTCATCAGCCCACTCCTGTGATGGTGCCTAAGCCCGTTATCCAGGGCAGAGCTTCTTGACAGTTCCACCTTCCAAGACTGTCACAGTGGCAGTTAGGTCAGCATGATCTTGGGAGGGACATTCAAGCCATAGGAGGGAAAGCATGGGGGCAGTGAGTGACCCCTCCACGTCTCCAGGCTGCCCAGGGCCTCACTGGCCGTTGTCGTGGGAACAATGAATGAGGCTCAGCACAGCACGCCCTGGCCTCCCGTCGGGCTCCAGCTCCTGTTCTCAGGCCAGGAGACATTCTCATCTGCATGGCTGCACTGGCACTCCAAGGACACGGCACTGGGGGCTGAAACCCTCTGTTCCCAAGGGTAGAGCAGAAAGCACCTTTGTCTCTACTCTTGGCTTTTGTCCCCTCCACCCCCATGCAGCCTTCGGCTCTGTCCTGGGCCCTGAGCCAGGTCTCTTGTGCCATTCTGGCCCTCCAGAGTGGCCAGCCAGGCCTCCTTCAGCGCACTCCGGGCTGGGGCCGCCCTCTGCTTCGCGGGGCATTTCTGGGCCTGCACTGTGTCCAGGTTGTGGTCATCTCTGCACGAGCTGAGCTGTCTCTTTAGCTCCTTGCCTCCTTCCATTGATCGGTTGTGGTGTGTGGCTGTGTATTTATTCATGTTCCAGCTCTGTTCAGAAAGGGGATCACAGCAGTTTCAAAGTAGGGCAGAGGATTGGGGTGAAGCTCAGTGGTAGAGCACCCCTGGATTCAACTCGTTTACAAAAAGGAAGAGAAGAAATAGGGATGGCCCAGGGCTAATGAGTCAGCTGTCATCCACTGGTCTGGGTGCTGGCTCCTGTCAGGTAGAAAAACACAAGGACAAGCAGCCGCATAAGCAATTGGTGGGCCAAGCTGTTGGGGTTGAGAGGGAAACAGGATAGGGGGACAGAAGGGTTCAGGTGGTGTGTGGGGTGATGTGTTCAGATGCCTCCGCAAGAACTGGACTGGGCATGTGTCCCTCTGCAGGGCCTCATACCCGGGCCCACAGTTTTGGTGTGGTGTTGGGAAGTCCAAGGCAGTTGTTCTCATCTTCAGGTGTGGGCACTGAGGGTCCATCCACAGGTGGACAGCGAGAGGACATGGGCCTGGAGCCTTTTCCTGCAGACCCTCTGGGAAATCCTGGGCCCGAGCAAGCTTGGTGGTAAAGCGTAGGAACCAGGGTGTCCCTCTTTACAGGATGGGACTGATGGCCCTAGATCTTTTAAAGGAAATACGAACGTTCTGGAAGGTAGTGCCACATGGATTAAGCCCCTGGTGGGGGTCTCAATGCACCTGGGGCTGTCTGCTGACCCCACCTGCCCTGTCCACAGCATGGCCATGACAGTACAGATCCTGCTGAAGCTGGACCGCCTGGACCTTGCCCGGTGAGTCCCCTAGCTGTGTCCACCTGGTGCTGCCACTCAAGTTCCCGTTTGGGAGCAGGGGTGGTGAGCCACAGCCCTGCCACCTCAGGACCCCATGTCCCAGAGCCTCTGACACTCAGTGATTTCTAGTTATTTTGTTCCGTTGCACTGCAGCGACCTGCCATCCCTCATGCAGCCCGTCCTGTAGGCATCACTGCCCATGCCTCAGATTCCATCTGGGCTTGTTGTGGGGGCCTGACCTGCAGGATGGGGGTGGCTTCCTGGAGGGATTAGAGGAAGCTGAGCCTGCTAGTGCTGCCACAGGGCCCAAGGGGCCTGCACATCCCCAACTGGGTCCTCGCCTCACACCCAGAAGCAGCATTGCTGAGTCAGGGCCCTCCTTGCTGCACTTTGCAGGGCCCTTGCTTAAGCATTGCTCCCAGGCTGCAGGTGGGCCCTGTGTAGAGCATGCACCTGGCACGTGCAAGGCCCTGGGTCCCATCCCCAGTATTTGAAGAATTGTTCTCACTATCCCTCCATTGCTGCTTCCTTGGCTCTGCCTCTAGGGAGAGGGCGTGCATTTGTCCTGAGCCCTACCAGCAGGTGCTCAGTCAAGGGGCAGGGGAGTATGGGCCCCTCAGGCTCTGGGGCCCCTGAACAAGGAGCAAGGGGGAGCAGCAACTGGGCCCCTTGGCCACTCAGTGCCCTCTGTCCTCTCCCCTACCCTTAGGAAGGAGCTGAAGAGAATGCAGGACCAGGATGAGGATGCCACCCTCACGCAGCTGGCCACTGCCTGGGTCAACCTGGCTGTGGTGAGCCCCTTGACTTTTCAAGAGTCTCGGGGATGGGAATTGATGCCCCACTTCTGGCTGCTGCCATAGGGACCTCACTTTGTGGACCACCGTCTCCTGGCTCCTATCCTATCTTGACCCCGTTCAGGTCTCTTGAATTCCAGTGACTTGGAGCCAGAACACACGGACTCGGGGGTGGGGTTCCAGAGCCACAGGCCATCCTGGCAGCCCTCCTCCCAGGTCTCCTTGGGGTTCATGGGGTCACTCAGCTTTGTCTATCAGGCTCCTGGTACCGGGCCAGGCAGGGTCTTGATGTTCCCACTGAAGCTGTGGAGGTGTCCTTGGCCCTGGCACTGCCCCACACCCCACCCTCCTGGCACAGCACCTTTTCTGGTTTCTGGGACTTGGCTTCCTTTCTGAGTCAGTCTTTTGTCTGGGCCTTTTCAAATGAACTTGCTGCCTCTGCTCCTCTGGGGACCAAAGCCTCACGCAGAGGGACTTCTAATGTGGGACCAAGCCCAACAGCTTTCTGGCAGTTTTGCTTATTTTGTGTTTTTTATAATGTTTTGAGATGGGCCCTCACTCTGTTGCCCAGACTGGCCTTGAACTCCTGGGTTCCAGAGACGCTCCTGCCTCAGCCTCCAAGTAGCTGGCGCTACAGGCCCTCATTACCATGCTTGGCTTGGCTTTGTATTTTTTCACAGCCCATCTTGATCTCAGGCCCCCTTGCAAGTGTCATGCTGTTGTTCACAAGGGGACAGGTCAAGGCTGTTGTCATGGAGGTCACCCCTGATGCACCCTGTGACCTGGTGGTCCCAGCACAGGCCCTGGCCCTGCCACCTGTGCACTAAATCTCCTAGAAGCTCAGTTCCACATGTGTAAACAGTGCTCAGGGAGCCAGGTGTCAAGTGCATGGGATGACCATGTGCCCCAGATCTTGTTGGCAGGCCATTGGTCTTGCGGGGTCTCTATGGGGAGGGGATGTAGGGCTATGAGCCGAGCTTACCAGATTTGCCTCTGCAAAATGCCACAGTCTGAGCTATGTGGGGAGTAGGCAAGGGTCAGGCTGGGCAGCAAAGTGACAAGCAATGATGTCATTGTCCCCTCAGGGTGGCGAGAAGCTGCAGGATGCCTACTACATCTTCCAGGAACTAGCTGACAAGTGCTCGTCCACCCTGCTCTTGCTCAATGGGCAGGCGGCCTGCCACATGGCCCAGGGCCGGTGGGAGGCAGCTGAGGGTGTGCTGCAGGAGGCCCTGGACAAGGTAGGCACCCTTCCAGGAGGGCCTGAATCGGCCTTGGCAGTGACCTTGACTTGGGGCCCCATGGGTATTCTGATGCTCCATCAACTGCCTAAGACCTGAATCAGGGACTGCAAATAAAAGGGTCCAAGCAGCTTGGGGCACAGTTGCCCGAGCTGAACAGACACGTGCTCTACCTGTTCCAGGGGCTTCCAGGCGCAGCTCCTCATCTGACCCGGCACTGAGGCAATGTCCCCAGTGGGGAGCCAGGGAAGAGGAGGTGGCAGGCCCTTGGCCTGTCCTTGTCAGGAAGGACAGTGCTGCCTGCTGGTGGCTGTAGCATCTCCTTATAGATGTCCAAGGCCTTTATGATGAGTTCTTTTTTTTTTTTTTTTTAAAGAGAGAGGGACAGGGCTGGAGCCGTGGCTCAGCGGTTTCGGCGCTTGCCTGGCAAGCACGAAGACCCGGGTTCGAACCCCAGCACCACGTACACAACTGAGTGTTGCAGCAACTAAGGCCATGTGAAAAACTAAATAAAGTTGTTTCTCTCTTTAAAAAAAAAGAGAGAGGGACAGTGAGAGAGAGACAGAGAAAGGGATTTGTCTGATAAATATGCCCCTCAGGACAAGCAGGCCCACAAGCAAAGCCTAGGCTGGTCGGCAGATGAGAACACAGGTTTGGAGAGGACCTAGCCAGCACAGGTGTCAGGAAGGCAAGGGGCTGCTGCCCTGTGCACTGTGTCACCCCTGAGGTACCACCTTACAGAACAATTGGAGGGGGTCTCTGAGTCCAACCACCTGGCCCCAGATACATACAAGGGGGTGACCTTGTATGGGTCACATGCCCACTGCAGGGCAGCAGAGGACGTCATCCCACCTGAGAAGGGGATGAGTAGACAGACACAGGCAGGGGTGTCCTGGTGTTGTTGACCTTGCCTGCCCCCCATCTGCCTGTGTTTCCAGGACAGTGGCCATCCAGAGACACTGGTCAACCTCATCGTCCTGTCTCAGCACCTGGGCAAGGCCCCTGAGGTAGGCCCCCCTTCATCTCCCCACCAGCCCAGCCCGCAGCCAGCTGCAGGAGTCCCAGGCCCTGCATTGCCAACCCAGGGTTGGGCTAGGGGCTCAAGGTCAGCCTGAGATTGGACAGAAACCTATTTCCTACCAAGAGGCCCCCAGGAGTCAATAGTGTGGGTGTCCTCTGGGCACTGACCCTCCTGGTCAGTGGGTTGTAAGAGTCCAGCAGATGAGTGGGCTCAGGGGTGCCTAAGTGGGGTTTACTGGGCTGGGGCCCCTGCTGGTGTCTCTTCAGGGCAGGCGTGAGCACAGGACAGAGAAGACCCAAGAGGGCAACTCTTCTGAGTCCACCTCATTTGAGGGCCAGACTTGAGGAAGCTGGGGCACCAGTTCATGTGGGTGATTGTGCTCCATCTGGCCCCAGGGCTTGTGATGGTCATTCACCCATCCCTGAGAAAGGTACCCAGGCAGAAGCAGGGCAGAGGTGGTCTGGGAGAGAGACTCCTGACCACGAGGGCCGGAAACCCTGACATAGCTCTCGACCCCAGACAAGCAGGCACTCCCCAGCCCTATGCAGTCAAGTTGAGGCTGGGAATGAGGCTGGGAGCCAGGGCTCTGCCTGAGGTCCAGGTTCTAATCTCTAGGCCTTCAGTGAGCCTTGGTACAAAGTGTGCCCAGAACAAATTCACCTTCCCCCAAAGCCACCTCCCTTGCTGTCCCATCCCTCCTGGCTATGGCCTGGCTACTGTCCCTCTCCTGGGGCCTTTCCTTGCCCACTGCCCTGAGCCCTGTGGTGTGACCACCAACCAAGTGTAGAGAGCTGGCTCTGTGCCAGGCACTGTTACAAAGGGTTCTCCACCCTCTCCCTGAGGCTCCTCCATGATCAGCCATTCCAGCGTGCGGTGAGGAGCCCCCAGGGGGATGGGAGAAGGCAGCCCACTGTAGCCTAGGGAGGCCTAGGGACCCTTGCCCCACCCACACCCTACCCTGCAGGTCAGAGCTGCCTTGGGGTCCCTGTATCTGGCTAACCTGGTCCCACCTCCCCCACAGGTGACAAATCGCTACCTGTCACAGCTGAAGGATGCCCACAGGTCTCACCCCTTCATCAGGGAGTATCAGGCCAAGGTGAGCTTATATAAGAGGCCTGTCTTGAGTCCCCCAGCCTAGCTGGGGACATGGGTCAGGCCATTTCCTGTGCGCTTGCACCCACTCTCCCCCCACCCCGCCTCCTCTCTCCCTCCACACCCACACCCTCCCTCACTGTGTCCCCTTCCTCTCTGTTGAAGGAGAATGACTTTGACCGTCTGGTGCTGCAGTATGCTCCCAGTGCCTGAAACCTGTCCCACGCTCAAGTCCTAGGTACACTCAAATCCTAGGCCATGGAGACATCAAGACTGGGCACTCTGCTGGTCTCCCGGCTGGCACCTGCTCCTTGTCCCCTCTTTGGGCTGGAGGTCTGGCCCCTGCATCCCTCAGCTGCCAATAAACATGTCTACCCTGGGGTGTCCCCACCCAGTGCTGTGCTTTGGTCACTTTGGTGGGAGAGGGTAGGAACCAAGGCTCAGAGGGAAGGGTCCTGGGCCACCGTCACCCAGTGTCTGTAAACGGAACAATGTGTGCATGGACTCCCCTACCCCACTGCTTGTGCACCACAGATCCCACACTCCTGAGCTGCAACCTATAGAGCCCAGTCCCTCCAGTGGCCCTCATGCCTCAGCCCCATAAGGACCCTGAGCAGCCTTTTTGGCATTTAGGGAAACTGAGGCACAAAATCCATCGTGCAGCCATCATGAAGAGTGTCAAGATTCAAACCCAGAATCCTCAGGTGGCCTGGAGGTGGGGGTGGGAGCAGAAAGTACCCAGGCCTCTGCCCCATGGGAAATCTTCCACCAGGACCGGACTTGGCTGTAGTCAAGGGCCCTGGGTCCCTGGGCACCATAGTGGGCCAGGCACCAAGCTCCCTGCCCTCCCAGAGATAAATCTGTGGAGAGTGAGCCTCTTGTGATAAGAGGAAGTCGGACAGTAGAGGAGGTGGGCAGCAGGGCAGGGGTGGGGAGGCATGGCTGGAGGAGCCACCCAGCTGAGGTTTGAATTGAGCTGTGCCCATCTGAATAAACAGCAGCTTCCAGGACAGATTCTGGGGCACAAGCATCCTGCACCCAGACGTACCTGTGCAGGGGCCCTGAGTCTCGCTGAGCTGTCATGGCGAGCTGATGCCCTTTGGCTGCAAGCCAGCATCTGGGTCTTTTCTCCTACGGAGGAGATAAGACACTTGGGGTCCAGGCCTGGTCTCATTTGCCTTGGAGGTGGCCACCTGAAACAACTTGGCCGCTGGTTGCCAGGACATAACAGCAAATGACCCCCAGCCCCTAGTTCCTCCCTGCCCAGCTGGGGAGGAAGGTGTCAGAAAGGCCTGTTTGGGCAGTGGCATCAGGCAGTGGTAAGACCTGAGGGAGGAGGTCTGTCCTCTTGAGGATGCCAACTTCAAGAATGACCCCCAGCAGCCTCTCGCCAGGCCTCAGGTACCTGGGGCTAGTCCCCTGCTGCCAGCACCGGGAGCCACTTTCCATTCCTGCCTGCACCCACCCGTTGGTGGCCTCCCAACTGGACCTGCCAAGAAGAAACTCGAGGCTGAGCTGGGGCTGGTGGGTAGGCAGCACTTCTCCCATTACTGATGGGCACCATGGTGACCAGATAGTGCTGGGGTGGGAGGGTGGAGGGAGGCAGTGGGGAAGGACCAGCTGCCCCATAGGTCAGGTGGGATTGTGGGAGCACATCCAGCCAGGCCCAAGCCCCCTTCACCTACCTAGGAGGTTGTGACATTAGTGACCTCTCTGGCCTCCAGCTGGGCCTTCTGCCACCTGCTACAGAACACATGCTGGACATGTCACCTCCCAACAGGACTCAAAGACAAACCCCTACCCACAGGAGTGCACATTCAAGAATAACAAGTAGGATGAACGGTAGTGATGAGTGCCAAGAAGACTGAGGAATGGGTAGGGTGGAATTGTCGATGGGCTCAGGAAGGTGCTCTGAGTGGGTGACATCTGAGTAAAGCCTGGAGGAGGTGAGGGAGAGGGAAGAGGAGCTGGTGCAAAGGCCCTGAGGCAGCACTACCTGGAATGTTGGCAGAGCAGCAGAGGCCAGTGTGGTCTGAGGATGCAGCAAGCGGGAGAAAGGAAGAGGAGGGAGGGGCTGTGGTGGTGAGGAGCTGGGTTTCTACTGAGAGGGGAGCCCTGGAGGGCTGGGGGCAGAGAAGCAAAGAGCCCTAGTGTTGGAAGGTCCTCTTGGCCTCTTCCTGGGGTGAGTTGTTCAGGCAGGACAGCAGACAGGAGGCCCAAGGTGGCAGCATAAGGACTAGGTGGTACAGTGCAGAGTAGTGGCCAGATTAGGGGACATCCAAGGCTAGGCCTCATGGTTGTGCTGCAGGACTGGATGTGGGGGAGAGGAGGGAGCACCCATTGCCCCCTCAGCCATTGCCCCTTCTTCACCATGCACCTGAAGGTCAGGGTGGGCTGGAGGCTGTGGGACCCAGTTCTACATCCTGGGCCTTGAAGTCCAGGTAGGGAGAAGTCTTGGGAAGTGGGAGGTGAGACAGCAGTGCAGGTGAGATGTTGCCCCAACAGCAGTGACCAATTCTTTTGGTTGTTGGGGACTTTGGGCACAGGGCTGCTCAGTGGTCAGTAGAGTCACCTAGGGTGATCTCAAGTTGTGATCTTGATCCAGCTTCTCTGAATCTTCCCACATTGGCACTTCCTCCCCTGGCCTCCCTGCAAGGCCTGTGTTGACCTGGTCCTGGGGAGGCCTGCTGATCCCCAGGGTCTCTCAGAGCAGCAGCAGGTGGCCTTCAAGCTGGTCCAGCTCTACCCCACCTCCAGGGAGCCCCTCAGTGTCAGCAGCCCCAACCTCACAATCTGTCTCAGAGTCCCTAATAACCTGCACTGGGCAGAGGAGCAAAAGCTGGGAAGTGGCACAGGACCCCAGTCCAGTACTCTGCCGGCCGGGGAGCCTCATGGGACACTGGGTGAATTTCCAGAGGAGTTTCCCCCACACCTCGGGTGGGCTCTCCTGAATGTGGGAAAGCCACTGGATGGTCCCTGATACTGCCACAGAGCGCCAGGCCTCAAATGCACAAGGTGAGAGGGCTCCTGGAAACCGTGATGTCCGAGTCTGGGCGGGGAAGGGACGGTGTTGGAGCAGGAAAGGAGTACAGGAGAGCCCGGAAGACAGGGTGTCGATGGTCGAGGTCACTGCCTGCGAAAACACTGCGTGGTGGGTACTTGCGCAAGGGGTGGGGACACGTGTAGCGACAAGGGGTCGTGCGGAGCCTGCGGGGAGCTAGGTCTGCCGGTCCGCTGTCCTGCCTCGGTGTCCGCGATCCCAAAAATGAAGTGCCAGCTAGAGCCGGACCTCCAGGACGCCCCGCATCCCCTCGGCCGCCCCCCTCCGCGCCCCCGCTGGGGCGGAGTTTGCGCTGACTCCGCCCCTCCGTCCTCTGCGCTCCAGCTCGCGCGCCCCCGGCCCAACTGCGGCGCGTGACGCGGGGCGCGCGGCTCCGGCGGCCACCGCGGGCGGGCGCAGGCGGCGGGGGACAGCCAGCGAGCGGGCGGCATGGCGGCGGCGGGGACTCCAGCGGGGCCGGCGGGGCCCGAGCCCATGCCGAGCTACGCGCAGCTGGTGCAGCGGAGCTGGGGCAGTGCGCTAGCAGCTGCGCGGGGTTGCGCGGACTGCGGCTGGGGACTGGCGCGCCGCGGCCTGGCCGAGCACGCGCACCTGGCGCCGCCCGAGCTGCTGCTGCTGGCGCTCTGCGCGCTTGGCTGGACCGCGCTGCGTTCGGCGGCCACCGCGCGCCTCTTTCGGGTCAGTGTGACGCGGGGCCGGGACGAGAGGACACCGGGGTGCAGGGGGCGGTACGGAAAGGGTCCCGGGATGAGGGATCCAGGACCGTCACGCGTCCCTTTCCGTCAGTGTTGGCCAAGGGGGATGTTATTGGAATGTGGGGGACCTTGGACTGTAGTGTCCCGGGATGTTGGGGGCTCCGGACCAGAGATCCTGGGCCGCCGCGCGCCCCTTTCGATCAGTGCAGGATGGGAGCCTAGGTCTGGATGCGGGGGTGTGGCCGGCCTAGGGTGATCCCAGAAAGTGGAGCCGGGGCCCATACGGGTTGGGTGTTCGGGACATGGAGGAACCGAAGCACGACCCTTCCTGGTCAGTTTGGAATGAGGAGGCCCGGAGTGGTGGGGGCACTCGGGCCTCTGCACGCGCTTTCAGTCAGGGCCGAGCTGGGGACCAAGGAATCCAGGACCCGGACCAAGAGGCCTCTGTTCACGCAAACCTCTCATGCCTGGCGTCTGCATGGCCTTGCGGAACGCGCTGGAGGACCAGAATGAGGTCTACTGCCCAACCTCCGCCGGGGTTCGTGCAGCGGCGGGGCCCGTTTGTACACTGCTGTTGGCAAGAGGCAGGAGCCGCCGCCAGATCGTTGCTTTGCGCCTGTCTGGGGGTCAGCGCCACCCTCCGTTCAGGGATGGCAAATGCCGGGGCGTCGTGACCACATCTGCGGTCTCTCCTTTGGAGATGACAGGGTCCCGGTCTTTGGGACAGGACTGTGCTGCCTCCCAGAGGCGATGACCCAATTGCTCAGTTTCTGGAAAGCCTGAGCAGGCCACCTCCCAGGTCAGAGAGTGATAGGTGGTGACATTGTCGCTTGACTCCATTCCCTTTCCTGGGGAGAAATGTCTGTGGCAGCTGCTGGTGGAAAGGCATTTGGGCCACTAGCTGGACTGCAACTCCCCCGGGACTGACTGGGGTCACCACCCCAGATTGACTGGAGGTGGTGTGGAGGGTGTGGGGGACAGAGTGCACAGTGCCAACAAAGGGACCTTTCTCTGCTGGCTGGGAAGAGGCTGGCCCTTGTTAGGTCAAGATGGGGTGTTGTCTGGCTGCCACTGGGCCCACCCCCGTCTCCATATCACCCACAAGAGGGAGAGATGCCAGCCCCCACCCTGCTCTAGGGAGGGGGGGCGGTGTGAGGAGCGCTGCTCTTGACTCTGGTCACCATCTGGCTCCCCACCCCCTTCCCAATTTCCAGCTTCCCAGGCCCGGGAGGGTGAGGGTAAGAAAGGGAGATGTGGCCTCCCTTGGACCACCAGGGCTAATGGGTGGCCCCCTCCCCATGCTCCTGAGTGACCTGCGCAGGGCAGAGCAAGATTATGCACGGTCGCACTTCTGGAAACCGGGGAGGTCGAGCTACCGAAGCAGCCCTCTGCAGCCTGGGTGGGGTGTTCTCCCCAATTCCAGCCTCGCCCTTCCCAAGAAATGGGCGGAGGGGCTGCCTGGTTCTCCAAAGCTCATCTTCTTGGCAGCAGCCTGGTTGCCAGGGGTTACCGGAGCTGGCTCTGATTGTCTCCATGACAACTGCTCTGGGCTCCTCCGGCCCCCTCAGCCCAGGGAAGGGGGCGGGGCTTGGTCTGGAGCTCTGGAGCCCCGCCCCCAAAGAGCTGGAGGCCCCTCCCCCTCGTTGTTGAGGAACCTTCTAATTCCTGGTGGCTCAACCTGGCATGGCCACGCTTCCCTGTGTCCTCCCTGATGTTCCTTGAAGCCCCCGTTTGCCTCTCTCCCTGACACCTCCTCACTATCCTAGCCTCTTTCTCCCTCCAGCCCCATCTTTTGGTTCCTCTAACTTCGCGTGTCCTCGCCACACCTACGCTCATCCTCCTCAGCCCTCTTCTCTGGTTCCCCAGATTCCCCCTCCTAGGCCCACTTTCCCCTCAATTTCTCCCTCTCCTCTTCATGTCTCCCCGGTGGGGAGCCCTTGGGTTTTTCAGCCTTCCAGGTTCCCCCAGATGCCCCAGATTCTCTTCGTGAGCCCCCAGCCCCCTTCACATCTTCTCTTTAATTCCTTACCCCTTTCCTGACCATCCCGCTAGCTCACCCTGTGAAGAGGCCTCTGATTCCCCGCGGTGGGCCCCATGGGTCTCCCTCACTTCAAGCCTCCCTCCTGGGCCTCGCAGGGTGCTCTCTCCTTTTCCCACAGGGATTCTCTTATGCCCCTCCCCAGTGCTGGGTGAGGCCGGACAGCTGGGTGCTAAGTTTAGCCCTTGGCAGACACACCTGGGCTCTGGTTTCGCTCCAGGCAGTTAGGGGCTTGGGGGCCAGGTCCTCCCCAACCTTGGCCTTCCTGGGGAGACACTGGGCCTATCCCCACCTTGAAGGAGTGGCCCCAGCTCCTCAATGCCAACAGCCACCTGCCTTCTTATCCATAGCCCTTGGCCAAGCGGTGCCGCCTCCAGCCCAGAGATGCTGCCAAGATGCCTGAGAGCGCCTGGAAGTTTCTGTTCTACTTGGGCTGCTGGAGCTACAGTGCCTACCTGCTCTTCGGCACTGACTACCCCTTCTTTCAAGACCCACCCTCTGTCTTCTACGGTAGGGAACTTTCAGGGGTGGGTGGGGAGAACTTTGCTTAAAACACAGGCAAAATAGGGCACCAGAGGAGCCCCACCCCTGGATAAGGTGACTCCCGCCAGGGCTTGGTGGCAGCAGATGCAGAGGCCCTGGTGCTCACAAGGTTGTTGCGTGAGGGTGAAAGGGGTGGTGGCTGCTTCAGCCCTTGGCAGGAGGCTGTGTCTCATTCAGAACCGGGTGGGTTTAAGCACGGGATGGACGGGGTTTTGTGGGTGGTTAGATGTTTCCTCTAGCAGCTGTGTCCCCCGCGTCTTTCATCAGCTTGCTGAGGATATAAAGATGATGAGAAGTAGCTTCACTCCGCTGGCCAGATTTGATGTGGGCACCATGGATGTTGGGCAGGAAGGTGACTCTAGAGGTTCTGGGTGGCCTGGCATAGAAAGACCCATCTGCGGTGGGGCTGCGGTTCCTGGGTCCTGCGCTGACCCCTCCCCCCGGGCCTTGTATCTGCGATGCGCGTGAACAACGTTCCCTGCTGTGACAGGGACAACCTGAGAGGGCTTCCAGTGGCACCAAGCTGGAGTGGGAGGCCATGAGCTGTGCCGCACACACCACGCATTGTCCACCCCCTGAGTCCCTGGAGGGAGGGATCGACTGCTGCTCGATTTTCATTCATGTGGCTGAACCATAATCCATCTCTCAAGGTTTGGGGCTTGGAGTCGCCTCTGGTTTCGTATCAGTTATGCTCGTAAGTGAGCCGTTTCACTGTGCATTCATTATCTACTGTGTACGAAATGCTGCGCTAGACACAGCCAGGAGCGGGTTAGAGAAAGCACCTTATCCGTGTGGTGCTGTCTGTGGCGTGGGTGACGTGAAGGGCGCCATCTGTTAATGGCAGCAAGTGCCATGGAGAGAATTGGGGCAGGAAGAGAAATGGAGTATGGTGTACTGGGGAGATGGGCCAGGGGCAGTTTTCAACAGGAACGGGCCAGGGGCGTTGACACACGCCTGTGATCTCAACAACTTGGCAGGCTGAGGCAGGAGGATCGCAAGTTCAAAGCCAGCCTCAGCAACTTAGCAAGGCCCTGGGCAACTTATGGAGACCCTTTCTCAAAATGAAATGTAAAAGGGGCTGGGGATGTGGCTCAGTGGGTTAGGTACCTCTGGGTTCAATCCCTGGGTTCAATTACAAAAAAAAAAAGAGGGCTAGGGATGGCCCCACTGAAGATGACTTTGAATGAGGGCCAGAAGTGTGGGACAGGCAAAAAATGCGGTGTCCAGGGCAGGGGAAAGGGAGGGAGAGGGGTGACATTGGTGTCCATATCAGCAGGTGGACACTAGTGAAGAGGTGAGGGAGAAGGGTTATAAGGCCCCTGGATTGGCCTGTCGGCTGGGGATGTGCAAGTACAGGGGTCACCGCGAACTAACTCTTTGGGAAGGTGGGCTGAAGGTGGGCCGTGACTGAATCTTGCTGATCCTGGTGGCCATTGGCAAACCCTGAAGGTCAAGTTTCCCGAGTCAGGTTGGAGAGGAACAGGGAGCTGGGGTGCAGGGCCTCTGTGAGTTCCAACCAGTTTGGGTTGAAATATGGAGGTAGCTGCAGGAAGCTGTAGCGTCCCAGGTAGGGTCATCAGACTGGGGGACATCACCTGGCATCAGAGGGTGGAGCATCCCAGAAGGAGGGGGGCATGCCAGGTGGTCCTCTCACTTGGAGAGGGGTTGTGACCAGGTGACGTGACCATGGTCCATGGTGCCCTAAGGGTGTCAGGGAAGGTTGGTGTGGACAGACATGCTCACAAGTAGCACAGTTCCCTGCCTTTGCCCCAGATCTGTGGCCTTTATCTGTAGTGACCGGGCACGGAGCCTGGGGGCTGGGTGGGCAGGGGCTACATGTGCAACTCTCAGGGATACCAGTGAACGATCCTGATTGTTCTCAGTGGAGATGGCTGCTCTGTGTCCCCGCCTGGCCTTCTCTGTCCTCTCTGGAGCTGGCCTTCAGGACACATCTCTCCCAGACGCCTCATAGTGGCCTCAGAGGTGGCCACCCTATAGAAGAGGCTCAGAGTAGGTCGGTGGCAGCCCACATCAAGGTCCAGGACCCACATGGGGAGTGGGCAGGTGACACCCAGGATGCTTGTGGGCATGGCTTGGGTATCAACCTCCAAGTTAAGGGTGGAGGAGGGACGAAGCCACCTGGAGTGGGGCACAGTGGGGTGAGGGGCTGGGTGCTCAGAACCTTGGTGGGCTGCAGCATTCCCTGGTGGCCAAGGACAGGGCACGAGGAGAGGGTGTGCCCAGGAGTGTGCGTTTTGCATTTGTGCTTTGGGGAGCCCTGGGCAGTTTTAGTGCTGCTGGAGATGGCGGGATGGGATCTGATTCGTGAGATTCTTTGTACATTTTTATGAAATTGATATAGCATAAAAGTCATTTTAGCCATTCACAAAAAGACAGGCACAATGGGATTCCTCTCTTGGGAGATTCCTGGAGTCCACATTCATAGACCAGAGGTAGAGTGGGGGGCGCCCTGGACTGGGGGATGGAGTGAGGAAAGTTCAACGGGGGCAGTTTCAGTTTTGCAAGATGAAGGGTCCTGCACAATTTGAATATGGGGAATAGCACTGAACTTATAGTGGCTAAGGTGGCGAATTATATGGTATATGTATCTTACCACAAATTTCTAAAAAACTAACCTTTTTATTTTATTTTGTTTTATTTTTTATTTTATTCTATTATTTTTTTTCAGGGCTGAGGACTGAACTTGGGGCCTTGTGTGTGCTAGGCAAGCGCTCTGCCACTGAGCTAAATCCCCAACCCCCTTATTATTTTCTTTTAAGAGGTGGGTTTTGTCTAGGCTGACCCTGAACTCCTCAGCACAAATGATCCTCCTGCCTCAGCCTCCCAAGTAGTTGGGACTACAGGTGGAGACCACCAGACCTCGCAAAAACTAACCACGTTCAAATGTACAGTTTCAGCCAAGTGCAGTGGTGAGTAACCCAGCTGTTCCAGGGGCTGAGGCAGGAGGATCATTTCACTCAGGAGTTCAAGGCCAGTCTGGGCAACAGAGTGATAGATACCCTGTATCAAAATAAGAAAATAACTGGGCACAGTGGCCCAGGCCTGTAGTCCAGCGACTCAGGAGGCTGAGGCAGGAGGATCACAAGTTCAAATCCAGCCTCAGCAATTTAGTGAGGCCCTGGGTAATTTAGCAAGACCCTGTCTCAAATAAAATGTAAAAAGGGCTGGGGATGTGGCTCAGTGGTTAATCATCCCTGGGTTCAATCCCTGGTACCAAAGAAATAAAAAAATAAATAAAGCTAACCAGTCAGTAGCATTTAGCACATTCAAAACAGCATGCAACCACCACCTCTCTCTAGTTCCACCACAGTTTTCCATTATCCCAAAAAGAAGCCCTGCCTCTTTAGTCCCTCTCCATTCCCCTCCCCAACCCGTGGCAACTGCTTATCTGCTTCCTGTCTGTCTGGATTTGCCTGTTCTGGGTATTTCTCTCTTTTTAAAATGTTTTATTTTATTTTGTATTAACATGTTTAAATAGTATGTTCCGGGGTTCCGTGAGCTATTTCAATATTACATACAGCACGCACTGACAAACCCAGGCTCCCTTCCTCCCCCTCCCCTACCTTTTCCACCCTCTCTGTAGTCGCTGTAATTCTACTTTCAGGCCAACTTTTTTTTTTTCTTTTTCATTTCCACCTGTGAGAAAGATCTGCAGTGTTTTCTTTCTGTGTCTGGCTTGGTTCACTTCACATGATGTGCTCCAGTTCTACCCATTTTGCTGCAGACAGCACGATTCCATTCTTTATGACTGAGTAATATTCCACTTGTGTATGTATCACACTTTCTTTTCATCTGTTGGTGGGCACCAGGGTTGACTCCACATCTTGACTCTTGTGAACAGTGCTACATAAACATGGGCATGCAGGTGTCTCTTTGGTATTCTGATTTCATTTCCTTTAGAGCTCATACCTGGGAGTGGGATTGCAGGATCATATGGGAATTCTGCTTTTAGTCTTTCACATCCTCACCAGCATTTATTATTTTTTATTCCTTTGTTTTTTATCTCTTGATAAAACCCATTGCAGGTTTTTTTTGAGGGGGGAGTGTTGGGCATTGAACCTAGGAGTGCTTAATCTCTGAGCCACATCCCCAACCCTTTTTAATTTTGAGACAGGGTCTTGCTACATAGGGCCTCGCTAAGTTGCTGAGGCTGGCTTTGAATGTGGGCTCCTCCTGCCTCAGCCTCCCAAGCCACTGGGATTACAGGCATGCACCAGCACGCCCAATTTATTTTTTTTTTTTTTTTATTGAGACAGGGTTTGGCTAGGTTTGGTCTGGTCTTGCTTAGGTTTGAGGCTGTCCTCAAACTTGGGATCCTCCTTCCTCAGCCTCCCGTCATTGTAGTTTTGATTTGCGCTTCCCTGATGGCTAATGATATTGGGTGTTTTTTTAATAAATTTGTTGATCATTTTTCTTTCTCTTGAGAAGTGTCTATTGGGATCAGTTGTCCATATTATAATTGGATTCCGTTTTTGCTGTTAATTGTTTTGAGTTCCTCGTGTATTCTGAATGTCCTCTGAGATGAGCTGGCAGACGCCGTCTCCTGTTCTGCTGGTTGGCTCTTCGCTCTGCTGTGCGGAAGTTGTCTAGTTTGATGTGATCCCATTCGTCAACGTTTGCTTTCGTTTCCTGTGCTTTTGGGGTCCTATTCAGAAAATCATCGCACCTGTATCTGGGAGCTTTCCGCTGTGTTCTCCTCTAGTTGTTTCGGAGTTTCAGGTCTTCGATCCGTCTCCAGTTGGGTTTTGTTCAGGTGAGAGGGGTCAAGCTTCAGTCTTCTGCGTGTGGCTGTGCGGTCTTCCTGGAACAGCTTATTGACAACACCGCCCTGTCTCCAGCGTATATTTTGGGTACCTTTGTTGAGGATCGGTTGACTGCAGATGTGTGGGTTTATTTCTGGGCCCCCTCTCCTGTTCCATTGATCTCTGTCTGTTTTATGACGATACCATGTTGTTTTGTTTACTATGACCCTGAAGGTTTAGTTTTTTTTTTAGTTTAAAAAAAATTTAAAGAGAGGCCAAAGAGAGAGAGAGAGAGAGAGAATCAATTTTTATTGAGTTTTTCACGTGGCTTTTGTTGCTCTGACACTTAGTTGGGTACGTGGGTGCTGGGGTTTGAACCCATGTACTCGAGCATGTTGGGCAAGCGCCGTAACCACCGAGCCACCGCTCCAGCCCTGTTTAGTTTTTATTTTATTTATTTTGTAAAGAGAGAGGGACAGTGAGAGAGACAGAGAGGACAGAGAAAGAATCAATTTTATTTAGTTTTTCATGTGGACTTTGCTGCTCTGACAGTTCGTTGTGTGCGTGGTGCTGGGGTTTGAACCCGCGTACTCTCGCATGCCAGGCAAGTGCCATAACCATTGAGCCACCGCTCCAGCCCCAGGTTTTGTTTTTAGATAGTCTTGCTATATTGCCCAGAGTGGTCTCAAACTCTTGAGCCAAAGTGATCCCCACTCAACTTCCCGATGCTTGGGACTGCAGCCATGCACCAGGGCACCCGCTCTATGGTGTGCTTTGAAATCGGGTATTGTGATTCCTGCAGTGTTGGTCTTTCTGCTTAAGATTGCTTTGGCTGATCTGGGTGCTGTGGCACAGACCTGTCATTCCAGGTACTCCGGAAGCTGAGGCAGGAGGATCAAAAGTTTGAGGCCAGCCTCAGTAACTAGTGAGACTCTATCTCGAATTAAAAAGAATAAAAAGGGGCTGGAGCGGTAGCTCAGTGGTTGTGGTGTTTGCCTAGCATGCATGGACACAGGTTTGAACCCCAGCACCACATACACAATGAGGTGCTAGAGCAGCAAAAGCCACATGAAAAACTAAATGAAATTGATTCTCTCTAAAAAAAATTAAAATAAATTAAAAAGGGCATGGCTTGTAGCTCAGTGGCTAACACGCACACAGAGTTTGGCTATTGAGAGTGCTTTGTGCTTGCATATTAATTTTAGGGTTGTTTTTTCTGTTTCAGTGAAGAATGTCATTTGGTATTTTGATGGGGATAACATTGAATCTGTGGATCGCTTTGGGTCACTGTGGGAACATTTTAGCAATATGATTTCTTCCAATCCATGAACATGGGATAGATCCCCATTCCCCCATGTTGAAGATATCTCATAGCATCTTTGGCTATAATTAATGACTTTGAACACAGTGCATACAGGGGCACAAAGAGACCCACGCTCTCCAACAGCCACAAAGGGGTGGGGACACTAGTGGCTCAGGAAGGGGTGGTGCATTCAGCAGTGGTGGTCACTGTGTGGCCACTTGTGCACTGGGAGTGGTGTCCCCTGTCAGGTGTTGCAGTTTCCTCCTGTCTGAGGACAGAGCCATGCAAGGATCGCTGCCACTGGTGGCCAGCAGTGGTGAGGGCCTGAAGCACCAGTCCTCCCGCAGTGCTGGGGTGCACATGCCCAGATGTGGCAAGTGGCCACTGGAACTGCGGCTGTCCTCCCAGCCCCCGCTGCAGTGGGCTCCCAGTCCTGGCGTGGTGGCAGGGAGCAGCAGTAGCCCAGGGGCAGCTGGCATGGCCCCTGCGTCCCAGTGCTCAGAGGGTGAGCTCCTGGTCTCCTGGTGCTCCAGGCAGCACCCTGTGTTCCCCTCTGTGCCATGACAGCCGTCATCTGCAGCGCAGGGAACTGAGTGGGTTTGGGGACAGGGTCACAGTAGCCCTCTGGGTCCCTGAGGCTGCAGCCCCTAACCCTGCGCAGTGCAGTTTCCATGGCGTCCTAGAGATGGGAATCTGCAGGGCTCACGGATTCAGACAACAGCTCCCTGCTCAAATCTATGCCCTCTGCAGCAGCCCGGGAGTAAGTGAGTCCCTTTTCCAAAAGCCACGCCAGTGTGCAGCACCTGGGCCACGCCCTAACCGGGCTGCAAGGCCTGGGATTCTCTAGCAGCTATGATTGCCGGCACCTATCTGGTCGTTGGCTGTGACCCTCTATTCACCCCTACCCTGCGAAGGGGAGCCCTTTTCCCCTGGATGGGGCGCAGGGGTGCAGTCCCGGGGCACTTTGTTCCTCTTTCTGTTGCTGCAGGCCCCGCTGTCTGAATCTTGCAAGGTGCTGGTCACTCCCCTGCTGGTTTCCCCAGTTCCCCCAGCCGCTCACCTCCAAATGCAACTGCGTACCTGCTACTTGGTTCTTCTTGGAAGAACCTCTGTTGCACATCATCTTGAATCCCCTACGTTCTGGACATTTCTATGCGTAGAATCTTGCCAACTGGCCTTTTGTTTGTGGCTTCCTTCACTCCACACGGCATTTTCAGGGGTTGGCCCCTCTGTGGTGGAGCTATGCTCCCGGGACGAAGGTGCCGCTGTTCGTGCATTCGTCCACTTGGGGGCGCTTGGGTCGTTTCTGGCTCTTGGTTGTCGGGACAGTGCTGCTAAGGACAGGCATGCGGCAAGCGCATTTCTTGAGTCCTGCTTTCCCCTCTTCAGCCACATCCTTAGGAGTGGAATTGCCAGGCCACCGTGGTGTGGTTAGTGTGTTCACAGCCATCAAGGCCACCGTGGAGGAAATGGTCTGACTGGCAGGGTGGGAGATAGCATTGCCTGGACCAGGGTGGGGACAAAGTGGAAGGGAGACTGAGCAGAGGTGTGGATGAAGTCATTCATGAAGGATCTTGCTTCAGGTCACTGAGGCCAGAAGCAGAAATCCCCAGATGGAGCCCGATGAGTGGTTTTATTTTGGGGGGAGGGACAGAGAAGAAAGGACAGGACAGAAAGTTCCAGGCTGATGCAAGCAGAACAATGAGTGGTCCTGGTCCTTAGAATCTGATAGCCCCTGGAGACCGTGGCTGAGCTGAGGCGGAGGCAGAAGTGATGGGGTAGAGGAGGGGCTCCTGCCTTGGTGGGGGTGGAGAGAACACAGTGGACAGATGTGCCCAGAGGTTGGAGGAGGGGAGAGTGGGGCAGGCCCCCTCTCTGGGAGACCCTGTGAGACTCAGCCTGGGCATGGGGAGGTGGAAGGAGATTTGCAGGAAGGGGGAGCTCAGGATGCTGGCAAGACGGGGACATGAGCTGGCAAGAGGAGATGGGAAGGGAAGCCAGGGCAGAGAGAGAAATTCTGCAGAGAAGGGATTTCAGGGGCAGGAGCGTCTTTGAATGCATAAAGGAGTCACCAGGCATTATTTAATAATGGATCTGAGCCAGGAGTGGTGGTGCACGCTGTGATCCCAGCTACTCAGGAGGCTGAAGCAGGAGGATCGCAAATTCAAGGCCAGCCTAGGCAACTTAGCCAGACCCTGTCTTAAAAACTTCATACCATCCACTCACAATTTCTGGAAATCTAAACTGCTCTATAAAAATAACACCTATGAATGAAAAATGATGGGTGGTGAATTGGGTGCAGAAAGCCAGCAGGCAGTACACCTGTAGGGACTCATGGTCACTCTGCCACTCAGAGGACACACACCCAACAGGAGGGGGTGTCATGGAGTCATAGGGGTGGGCAGCTGGGGGCCCTGAAGGTTCCTGACCACAGTTTGGCTGTCCCCAGACTGGATCCCAGGCATGGCAGTGCCTAGGGACATTGCAGCTGCCTACCTGCTGCAGGGAAGTTTCTATGGCCACTCAATCTACGCCACACTGTATATGGACACCTGGCGCAAGGACTCCGTGGTCATGCTTGTCCACCATGTGGTCACCTTGGTCCTCATCGTCTCCTCGTACGCCTTCCGGTGAGTCCAGGAATGGGTGGGCCAACAGTGCAGCAGGTGTCAAGGGCTGGGAGCCTGGCTGGGGCCAAGGTGGAGAGGCTAATGCACCCTGGGTAGGGGACCAACCAGGGGGCCATGGAGGAAGGACAAGTCAGGGCTGAGAATTTAGGGGTCTGGGGAGGAATCGAACTGGCACAGGGTGCCTGAAGAGAGACTGAGAGTTAGGAAGGATGGGGTGAAATTGGCCCAGAGAGCCATCACCCCACACAGTCACTGTCCCTGGATCTCCACCTGGACAGTACCCTTGACTAGGTCACCTAGCAAGGGCTTCTTGGAGGCACATCTGTCAACACAGTAGACACATCTGAATTTCTAGACTCCATTGTGGCAGCTGGGTGCAGTGGCGCACGCCTGTAATCCCAGTGGCTCAGAAGGCTGAGGCACAAGAATTGCAAGTTCAAAGCCAGCCTAAGCAATTAGCGAGACCCCATCTCAAAATAAAAAATAAAGGGGTTGGGGATTTAGCTCAGTGGCAGAGCACTTGCCTAGCACGTGCAAGGCCCTGAGTTCGGTCCTCAGCCCTGGAAAAAAAATAAATAAATAAAAATAAAAAATAAAAAGGGCTGCGGATGTGGTAAAGCCCCTGTGTTGAATTCCTGGTACAGAAACAAACAAACAACAACAAAAACATATTCTGTTCCTCAGTCACATTAGCCACCTTTCAAGTACTCGGTGGTCACATGTGCCTGGTAGCTCCTTTTTCGGTGGACAATACAACTTCAGAACGTTCCTGTGGTTCTAGAAGTTCCTGTAAGACAGCACATCTCTAGAGTGTAGAATCAGATAGTAAAAGAAGCACACGTGCAGCCATCTCCCCTACCCGTGAGAAAGAAAAGGATGAAGAGTTTGCTGGAAAGTTAAACAACCAGTGGGGGTTAGGCTGGGAGGTGTTGAGATGGGCGGTCCGGCGCGACAGGGAAGCGAAGGCTGACAGGTGAGGAAGGTGCCCTGGACGGCAGGGACGGGCGGGTTAGGGGCCGGGATAGCATATGCAAAGGGCCCGTGGCAGAAACAACTAGCTGCAGAGTGAGGGGCCCAGTGTGAGTCACCTCATTGGCCCCCTCCTGTCAACCCCAGGTACCACAATGTGGGCATCCTTGTGCTCTTTCTGCACGACATCAGCGACGTGCAGCTGGAGTTCACGAAGCTCAACATCTACTTCAAGGCCCGAGGCGGCGCCTATCACCGGCTGCACGCAGTGGTGGCAGACCTGGGCTGCCTCAGCTTCTGCTTCAGCTGGTGAGTGGGCGGGGCAGGGGCGGGGCCTGGATGGGTGGGCGGGGCCTGGTAGGGGTGGGTAGAGGGCGGAACTAGCAGGGAGGGGAGGGTCCTGGAGGGGTGGGCAGGC
>PVKS010010197.1:0-61029 GCA_004027875.1 Aplodontia rufa
AACAGATTTAGCAAAGTGGCAGGCAACAAGATCAATACCCATAAATCAATCAACAGCTTTCTTATACACTAACAATACTAGGGCTGAAGAAGAAACCAGGAAATCAGTCCCACTCACAATATCCTCAAAAAGAACAAAATACTTAGGAATTCATCTAACAGGGGAAGTAAAACATCTCTCTACAATGAAAATTATCAGACATTGAAGAAAGAAATTGAAGAAGACCTGAGAAGAGGGAAAGATGTTCCATGCTCTTGGTTAGGCAGAATTAATATTCTTAATATGGACATTCTTCCAAAAGCACTATACAGAATGAATGCAATCCCCATCAAGATATCAATGTCATTCTTTACAGATATAGCAATTTTCTTATCTTTCTTATCTTATAAGATATTTATAGATATAAGCAATTTTCAGATTCATTTGGAACAAGAAAAAAAAACCCAGAATAACCAAAACATTACTAAGCAAGAAAGACAAAACAGGTGGATTCATAATACCAGATCTAAATCTATACTATAGAGCTGTAGTAACAAAAACAGCATGGTACTGGTATCAAAAGAGGAATGAAGACCAAAATAGAATAGAAGACTCAGAAACAAACCCACAAATCTTTACACATCTGAAATTTCAGAAAGTTGCAATTAGATACTTCTCTCTCACCTTGCATAAAAATCAAATTAAAATGGATAAAGGAACTGGGAATTAAACCAGCTGCCATACATTTGCTAGAAGAAAAGTTAGGACCCCCACCCCAGCATTTGGGAATAGGCAAAGACTTTCTCAACAAGACTTCTAAAGTGAAAGAATTAAAGTAAAAAATCAATGAGTGGGATGCCATTAAACTAAAAACCTTCTGCACAGCTAAGGAATTTGTCAAAATTATCAAGAGACAACTTACAGAATGGGAGATAATCATGGTCTGTGATTCCTTTGACAGGGGACTAATATCCAAAATTTACAAAGAATTGAAAAAACTTAATATCAAAAACACAAAACAATCCAATGAATAAATGGGCCAAAGACCACAACAGAAACTTCTCAACAGAGGAAATTGAGCAAGCCCATGCATACATGAGAAAGTGTTCTAAATCACTAGTAATCAGAGAAATGCAAATCAAAACTACATTAAGATTTCATTTCACTCCTGTCAGATTGGCAAAGATGAAGAATTATATTACATTCAATAACAGATGCTGGAGAGGCTGGAGATAGGAACACTAGTATACTGTTGGTGGAACTGCAGACTGGTACAGCCGCTCTGGAAATCAGTGTGGAGAATCCTCAAAAACTTAGGGATGGATCCACCATATGAGCCAGTTATCCCTTTATTCTGGGTATTTTCCCAGAGGAGTTAGAATCAACACATTACAGCAATACAGCAAAACCAATGTTCACAGTAACTCAATTTATAATAGCTAAATTATGAAACCAACCCAGTTACCTCACTGGATGAATGGATCAAAAAACTGTGGTGTATACATACAATGGAATTCTACTCAGCAATTATGAGCAATGATATTGTGGCATTTGAAGGTGAATGGATGGCAAGGGAAGAAACCATGCTGAGCAAAGTTAGCCAAACCCAGAAAGTCAAGGATCAAATGTCTTCACTCATAATGTGGAGGCTAGAACTAAACCCAGGCTTGCGTCAAAGGCAGTCAACCTCATGTATTAGACACAGCAATGGCATAGGAACACATAATATAGGGCAACTGTAAATATGAAGCGGGGGGGGGGTAGTGGGAAGTGGGGTGGAGATGTGAGGGGAGTGGAAAGGGAGGGAGAAGAGGCATGGATCTAGGGAGTAAAGCAACAATATAGGATACTCTTTACCCTCCCCCCAGGAATCCAAATAATATTTATGCAATCATCCAATTCTGGAAAATTCTCAATCTAAGCATTTATATTGCTTGTATGGGCAAAACAGAGATGATTTACAAGACTGGGGTGTGGGCAATATACGGGTAATTCTGGTTTAGGAATATATGCATATCATATTATCATTTTATAAGCATTTTATGATTGTACAATAACTCAACTCTTTTATAAAAATTTAAGAAAAAGAGAAAAAATAAAATAAAAAGATGAATCATGCAAAAAAAAAAAAAAGACTTACAACATAGGAATTTAATTTCCTGAAATCAAAATTACAGATATAGCAGGTTTAGGAGGATAGTTAGATAATAAATTCAGTGTTTTTGAGGCATTTGGATAATTTTATACAGCTAGATACATTATACAAATTTGAAGTTTAGGGATAGAAATGTAGGTTTGTGAGGCATCAACATTTAAGATAGCAGTTAAAACACATTGAGCATGAACCTTGGGAAATATCAGCATTTCCCTTAAAATTTACAAAACACTCATTCTACTTTGAGAACCTTTGGAAAAGTGTAGGCTGTTTTCAGATATAAAAAGAAATGTAACATCCTAAATATTATCTAACTGAACTTTAAAACAATCATAAGCAAGCATTTGATAAAGTTCAAACTAATTTATGACATTAACAAGATTCAGAAAATGGAATAGAATAAAACACCCTTCACCTTCCTAAAAGGCTATCTGGGGCTGGAGTGGTGGCATGCGTGAATACTTGAGTTCAAACCTTCAAACCCCAGCACCACGTACACAACAAAGTGTCCAAGGAATGAAAGTCACGTGGAAAAACTGGATGGAGATTGATTCTCTCTCTCTCTCTCACTGTCACCTCTTTATTTAAAAAAAATAAAGATTATCTGAAAGAAGGCTAGGGTTGGGGCTGGAACGGGGGCTCCGCAGCTACAGTGGTTGCTTAGCATGCCCAAGTACATGGGTTCAAACCCCAGAACTATGGAGCTGTGGCTCCACAGCTATAGTGGTTGCTTAGCATGTCAAGTACATGGGTTCAAACCCCAGAACTATGTACACAACGAAGTGTCCGAGCAATGAAAGCCACATGAAAAACTAAATAAAACTGATTCTTTGTCTCTCTCTGTCTTCTCTCTTTAAAAAATTTTTTTAAATTAATTTAAAAAAAAAAAGAAGCCTAGGGTAAACATCTTTTTTGGGAAAGTTTTGGCTGCAGAAGAGGACAAGGATGTCCACTATCATTACTATTGTGCAACCAGTACTGGAGATCCTAGTCAATGCAATAAAACTATTAACAGAAATAAACCGCAAAGGGATTAGAAAAGACCAAATCATATTTTCTGTGAAGAGTAACTTTTATATAGACAACAGAATCAAGATAAACTATTAAAATAATATATAATTATGTAATTGATAAATGCATTTAGCTTATAATTAACATATAACTAAAAGTACCAGATGACTGACTTTTAAATATTAATTTATTCCCCTCTACCACTAAAAACCCATTAAAATTATAGAAAACAAAATACATTGACAAAATGACATGTCACAAAACTACAAAGGGTGTAAGGAATTAATTTTTTTCAATGTGAAACACCCAAATGGGTAAAATATTTAACCTATTTGAAAACTTTATAAGACCCAAATAAATGTATAAACATGATATAAATGAATTGATTTCAGAATGAAACTTTGATATTTGAGTGTTATGAGGCTCTGTATCTTATTTAAATCTTCTGAATAGTCTTCTGGCACTGTTGAAGCAGGGGAAGTGAAATGCCAACTGATTACTATCAAGCACAAATGCAAATCTACATTCCCCATTCTGCCTGGTGACACCTGGGCTATCTGTTGGATATACTCTGATGGCAATGGAGTTCTGAATCCCCAGAAACATCCCATTAGCACCCTGGGAGTAGGAGTTCCTTGATGCTTAGAAAGATGTGGAAGCTTAGGCTCCTAACTATGCCTTCACTAATACAACCCTGGCTGGAGAGTATGGCCAAGAGTGCCTACTCATCATTCCCCATGTAGTCTCCCATGAAACCATGAAGAAGAGGGCTTGTCAGCATCTAGAAGATACGAAAGTCCTTGTTCCTTACGCTGTCTTCTTTTCTCATCACCTTATTGGGAGATGGGACTCTTCATAACAATCCGATGAGCGTGCGTAAGTCAAAGCTCCTTGCTTGGTCTTTGTGAGGCAGAAACAGTAGTTTTTACTGTGATGTTTGGCTATAGTAGTTGTTGTCTAAAAGTCTTTTTCTCCTAGTTTTATGGCTAATGTAGTAAGTTAAATGGTGGTACCCATGATGATCTGTTGACATCTTAATTCTCGGAATCAGTGACTATTACCTTATGGAAAAGGAGTAGATGCTACCTTATATAACAAAATATGTGATAAAAGATTGGGGAGGAGCATCTTATCTTGACAAGTAGCCTCATAACAGGCACAAAGGGAATATCTGGTGGAGGGAGGAAAAATATAAAGGCAGACAGTCACCTATTTGTAGTTTTTTATTATAGAAAACTAGGAGGCTAATAGGTTTTGGTATGAAGGAATGGAATATCTAAGGACATGGAAGTAGCTTTGGAATTATATAATGAATAGAAGATGAAGAATACTAACATACTTAACAGAAAAAGTCTTTACTGCCTTGAATACTGTTGCTGGAAACACAGATGTTATTTTCTCATTTGTCCTTTGCCCTCCAACACTTACGTATGCTGGCACTACATACACAGCTAAGTGTGTTATGTGGACGCAGACAAAAAAAGAAAAAGACCCAGGAAAACCTGCTCTCTTTTGAGTTTCCTAGGGCTGCTATAACAAATGACTACAAATTGTATGGCTTAAACAATTTATTCTCACAACAAATCTGAAATCAAGATGCTGACAGGATCGTATCTCCTCTGTAGGTTCCAGAGAGAGATTCTGTTCTTTCTCTTCCACTATCTGATAGATCCAGACAATCCTAATTTGTGGCTGCATCTTTGCTCCAGGGTCATATTACCACAGCCTCCTCTGTCAATTCTCTCCTATGTGTCATTTGTGAGAACACTTGTCATTGGATTTAAGGCCAATCTAGAAAATGTAGGATATGCGCCTCAAGATTTTAATAAAATCATACATTTCACCATGTGAGATAATAATATTCATAGGTTCTGGGATTTGGATATAAACATACCTTCTTGGGAGACACCCTTGTATCCTTCAAAATTCATGTTTGTCAAAACATTCCCAAAAGTTTCTCTCTGTTATAGAATCAATGCTGAGGTCAAATTCTCACCAAAATATCAGACTCAAAAGTCCTGAATCTCATCATCTCAATCAGGTACGGATCAGACTTAGGCAGGTTCCATCCTAGGACAAAATTTATCCATCTGTAGACCTGTGGGACTAGGAAACAAGTTATCTACTTCCAAAATACAACGGTAGAATAGGTATATGAAAGACATTTCCTTTCCAAAAAGGAAAATTAGAAGGAACAGTAAAGTCTTCTGTCCCACCAATTTTGGAATTCAGGGGGGCAAATTCCATTACGCTTCAAGTTCTCTAAATAATTGGTTTGTGGCTCTGCCTACCAGGCTCACAGTAGCTCTATTAACCTTTACATCTTTGCTCACTGGAGCACCACGGACTTCTTCTTCTTCTTCTTCTTTTTTTTTTTTAATAAAGAGAGAGGGACAGTGAGAGAGACAGAGACAGAGAAAGAGAAAGAGAGAAACAACTTTATATAGTTTTTCACATGGCCTTTGCCGCTCCAACACTCAGTTGTGTAAATGGTGCTGGGGTTTGAACCCGGGTCCTCGTGCTTGCCAGGCAAACGCTGAAACCACTGAGCCACCGCTCCAGCCCCACCACGGACTTCTTTATGACCATGGTGGCTCTAGACTTTTGATTCTGCCCACAGGAACTTCATAGGTCTTTACCTCTGTATCTGCTCCTCTGGCTTCTTCTGTCTCTGTGCCAATGGCTCTGCCCTTGGAATTTTTTTTTCTTTTTCTTTTTTTTTAAACCCCTGGAAGGATAGTGGGCTAAGTGGGCTTGCAGTCTATAGTTTGATCAGCCCATTTCCTGCCTGTATTATTTTGGAATTTCAACAGCCTCCTTTCTTTCATGTCCCTTTCAGTCTGAGCTGATTAATACATTTCTCAAAAATGATATAGGTCTTATGTGTATTTCATGGAGTTCTATGCCATTAGAGAAGAGGGCCCCTCACATGTTTTCCAGAATAATCCCATTCCTGACTTTTACTGAAATGGTGAAGTGGGTCATATGCCATTAGTCACATGCCTAATCTCGTCTATGAAAGTTGTCCAGCACATCCTTCACTTTCTCTCCAGAGGACGCTTTCCCACAGAGAGTTTTTTTTTTTTTTTTTTGTTGTTGTTGTTTTTAAAGAGGGAGGGACGGTGAGAGAGAGAGGGAGAGAGAAAGAATCAATTTTATTCAGTTTTTCATGTGGCTTTCATTGCTCTGACACTTAGTCGTGTATGTGGTGCTTGCACACTCTGGGCAAGCGCCATAACCGCCAAGCCACACTCCAACCCCCACAGGGTGAATTTTTAAATTTTAGCTTTTCAATCTGGGTAGGCGAAGAACATGCCAAGTCATCAAGTGCTGCTGCTTTTTTGCTTAATAATTCCTCAATTTATCTTATCCTTCTTGTATTTTATCATAAGAGCAAGAAGAAGCCAGCCATATTACCAGGGTTTTGCTTGGGAAATCTCAGATTAATAAGCAGGTTAACTGCTTTCAAGTTCTGCTTTTCACACAACTCAAAACACAATTTAGCCAATTTTCTTCTCAAATAAAAACAATAGGGGCTGGAGCAGTAGCTCGGTGGTTATGGCGCTTGCCCAGAATGTGCAAGTACACAGGTTCGAACCCCACCACCCATGTACACAACTGAGGGTCAGAGCAACAAAAGCCATGTAAAAAATTTAATAAGAATTGATTCTCTGTCTCTCTCTCTCTCTCTCTCGTCCTTCTCTCTTTATATAAAAAAAAAAAGACTTTCCTTCAATTTCCAGCAATGTGTTTCTCATTTTTTCTGAATCCAATCAGCAATGACTTTTGAATTTTTTATTTTTCATCTGGTTTTTGTTTTTCTCCACTCAGTTGTGGAGGTAGAGTTTTATGATCAAATGACATTGGTCTAGTGGACTAAAAAGTTAAGACAGTTTCTTTATTGTAAGACTTTTCAGATACTTCACCAATATACAAAGCAAATATCTAAGAAGCAATTAAAGCACAAAGAATGTTCTACACTTACTTGACCAGGGTCTATCTCCATGGAAATCACTTTGTGAAATTCTTCTACTCTAAGTCTCTTTACCAACCAAACGTATCTGTTTGTGATCATCTGAACTCATTTTTCTTGTTTTTATATATTAAAAAAGTTCGGTGAAATGTTGAAGAAGCAGTGCTGCTGCACTGTTTATGATCCAGGCACTACTCAATTTTATACAATTATCTATTATGCTATCTATTGAGTTAAGAAATCCTAACCATAGGTATTGCAGAAATGGACTGTGGAACCAGTACAAGTATTTTGCATCATGTTTCAAAATATAGAAATTCTTTGTAAAATAAACCAATTTTATAATACTGCTAGATGATGTGAAGGACAGACACCACTACACACAGACATTTTTGACAAGCTCAGAGGTATGGGCAAAGAGGTCAGTAGGATAGGAGCTGACAGACATTCTTTTTTTCTTCCCCTATTTCCAGGATAACTGACTTCCAGGTAGTCTTTGGAACTCAAAAGAAGGTGGTAGCTCTTCATCCTGGCCGTAGGGAGTAACTATGTGGCTGAAAGGAGGGCTTGGCATCACTACAACCTTGCTGAAACCGGGGTGGACTACCAATGCAGTAGGTAAAAAAAATAATTTTAGCAGCAATGAAATGAAAAGAGGAACAGGGATGGGTTCAGGTCAAACTTGTGATTTAAAAGTCTGATTAAGAGAAGCTGAATACAGGAGCTGGAGCAGTGGCTCAGCGGTTTCAGCTCTTGCTTGGCATGTGCGAGGACCCAGATTAAAACCCCAGCACCACGTACACAACAAAGTGATGGAGCAACGAAAGCCACATGAAAAACTAAATAAAATTTTCTCTCTCTCTCTCTAAGGAGAGAAAGAGCAGAGATTAAAAGGTCTGCCTGGAGATCACGAGAGCACAGGCTCATACCAAGTACCATTCCTAAAAGATTCAAGTTAGACATCTGTCCAGTGGTCTGTGTGACAAACTGTACTCTTAAGCTTTCTTTTCATAGCAGAGGAATCAGCTGCCGAGGCTCTGTTTCCCTGAACACTCTCAACTGGCATCTGCATTTATGGAGCTTCTGTGATGGAGGACTTCCAGTATACAGACAAGGTAACAGCATGGCCTGCTGAGGGCCACACCTTTGGTCCAGGGTGACCGACACAGCTGCTGAAGAAGTGAATTCTCCACTGAGGTGCTGGAGAGCACTGGGACATCATTACCGCAGAAGCCATTGTGGGAAAGTGGCAGGTCAGGTGGTCTAGGCCCCCAGTCATGAGGCCTGCTCCAAGGCACTCTGTTCTTTGTCCTCTGTCTGTAACCAGCTCCAGTCCAGAGTCTGCAAGTCAACAGGCATGTTAGACATTCAGCAGCAATAGTAAACCTCAGACTATCTTTCCTCTCCAGGAGGTAACTAATGCAATTTCAAATAAGTTTAAGCTTCTATCAGCAACAGTCCTGTTATTGCAGGGCCCCCTTGAGCTGAGCTACATATTCAAAACCCTGCAGGATATTTTTGAAAGAGCTCAAAGTCCATGACATTCTGGGACTATGGAAACCAGAAAGATAATTCAGTACTGCCAGAAGCTCACAGCACTTACATGTTCACTGTAGGAATGTGATACTGAGCGTTAATCTCAACTAAGTTTCCACCATCTCACCAGCGGAAATGGCCTGATGAGATTTCCTTCTCCTCTGGCAGAATGGCAAGCAGCAGTGAAATATCAAAATATATAGCACCAGGAGGTGAAGAAAAAAAAGAGGTATGGAAAGCCCACACAATGGAGGACGCTGGAATAAGTAAGAGGTGACTGCAAATGGCAGCTGTGTCCTCTGATTCTTCTGAAAACTTAGAAGTTAGGGAGAGGTTAACAGCAGACTATATATGCAGAAAACATTTACAGGAAATATTTAGGATCCTCTCAGCAATCTCAGTTTTGTCTTTTCCTCAGGTTAGCTTGCCTACTGCTAAGCTGAGTCTCTGAGGCACAGAACCATGAAAGGTTGCTGCTTTGTTACCAGAATCCAGAACAGCACCCAACACAAAGATACAGTGGTAGCCAAGGTGCAAGCAGGGCAGGGTCTTCTAGGAATAATTCTGCCTCCTCATCAGGATTAAGTCTTATAAAAGATTAAAAAGGATAATCCACATAGCATACTTAGAAACATGTAATAATCAACAGCCATTGATCATCATGAATCACAAAACCAAATCATAAATATATACTGAGAGCAATGCTAATGTTTGACTGCTTTTCTATTTTCTCTCTTGCTGCAGAAAAAAGGCATGAATAGATAGGGTTCCCAAAGGCTATTACCATGAAACTCTGGCCCTGCTCCTTCACGGTGTCTTGCATGGCATTTACTAGCTGGGTGCAGAGAGTATGTGCTTCAGCCACCAATTCTTCACTAAAGACAAGGATCAATTATTAGAAAGGGTCATGAGGATCATATCAGAGCTGCTGTTTTAAAATATGCTAAAGAATTTTTGACACTATTTTTAAAATGAAGTAATAATTACTTTGATCCTGAATGCCTTAACACCATGTTACTGACCAGGGATTTCATTCATCTGATTAAGTACTTCTCAGAAGCCCAAATCCAGTCATGAACATTATTACTATTCAAAGTGTGAAAAAGTAAATATCTGTTTAAAAAAAAACCAGCTTTTTGACTTACTAAATTAACTAATTCGAATTCTTTCCAAATGCCAAAATCTAAAGGTATCCTCCCCTCTCAAGTAATTTATTTTCCAATTTTTGAAATGGAACAAAAATGGACTAAGGAGTTCACTGGGTTTCCATACTCCTTCCGATCTACTGAAATGGGTAGTTTTGGGAAATTATTTACTGAATCTCCCTTTTCTATTATAAGAAATGAATGTTTCTTATCACAAACGGGCCACCATGAGACAGGGAATATTCTAATAAACCATCTGTCCTTTTGTGATATGGAGAGAAAAGAGACTCTCTACTTTTCCAGGACAGATTTTCTGAACTTTGCAAATACCACCGGAGGACAAATACCAAGCATAGGAGAATAGTGCCCTGGAATTCCCTTCTCCCTGAGAAACCTGACATCCTGATGGGAAGGAACCCAGCATATTTGTGCTCAGCCTCATCTATGGGCGTCTAGCTAAGTTAAAGGCTCAGTACCCCCTCCAGAGTGCAACGAGAAAGTCACGTGACCGGATCACTGAGCTCACAAGCAGTGGGAGGAGATAACAAAGAATCTAAGGTTACATATTATTTAATACCAAAAATGGGTACAAACTCCCCAAGTACAAGAATATAGTCTTTTTTTTTTTTTAAAGAGAGAAGGAGAGGAGCTGGAGTGGTGGCTCGGTGGTTCCAGCACTTGCCTGGCATGCACAAGTATGCAAGTTCAAACTCCAGCACCATGTACACAACTAAGTCTCAGAGCAATGAAAGCCACATGAAGAACTGAATAAAACTTATTTGTTTCTCACTCTTTAAAAAGAGAGAGAGAGAGAGAATGAATGAGAGCGTAAGAAAGAGAGAATAGATTTTATTTATTTTTTTTCATCTGGCCTTTGTTTCTCTGACACTTAGTTCTGTATGTGGTGCTGGGGTTTGAACCCGGATCCTCACACATGCCAGGCAAGCAAGCATTCCAACCACTGAGCCATCTCTCCAGCCCCAAGAATATATTTTTTCAAAACATCTTTATTGCAATGTAATTTACAAACCGTAAAGTTTGCCTGTTCAAATTGTACAACTCCATGGTTTTAGCATATTTACAGGTGGGCAGTTATCATCCAATTGTCTAGTTTCTGAACTTTTTATAACTCCAAAAAGAAACCTCATTCCATTATCAATCAGTTTCATTCCCCCTCCACTGACCCTAGGCATTAATTAATCTATTTTCTATGCCTACAGACTTGCCTAGAGGAACTGATTTTAACCATCTCCAGTGCCTAAGGTGCTGAATAAATGCCTATGGACCTGAACTACAAAACAACCATAAGAAGGGAACAATCAGTGTGTGTGTGTGTGTGTGTGTGTGTGTGTGTGCGCGTGCGCGCGCGCACGTGTGTGCGCACAGATGCTCAAGGCTTTGAGGGAGGTGGAAAGCAGAGGGGAAGACTTGGCAGCAGTAGAGACAGGATGCAGGAGGCAGAAAGCCTTGCTAGGAATCAGGTTGAAAAGCTCTGTTTGGGCCCTTTGCTGAAGTGCTTCAGGAAAAAGGAAGGAAAGGAACAGATGAATGGCAGATGAAGAGAGGCACTAGGAGGAAAATCAGTAACCTGCTAATGGAGGTGAGTGTGATGGAGGAGGCCAGACAACCTGAGTATGAAGGGAAGCTGGTTTTGATTGTTGATAAACTATACTAACAATGTGACTGACTAGCACTTTTAGTATCCTCTAAGCCATTAGTAATTCAATCCCTGGACAAGGAAGCTATTTAGTGAGCAAGATGCAAGGGACTATGGAGGCAAAATATGTATCATATTTGTCCCCATAAGGCCTAGCATATATAAAAAAGAGAAGCATGCACAAAACCATTAGGCAGATGTTTATCAGTGATAAACATCCATTTCCATCCCCACAGTCTCCTGATATGCCCTGAATGTGACATGAGGTATTGCTAATTGTGACTTACCTTTTCTTGGTTGACTCAGGTAAGCTGTCGGGGGCAGTGGATGGCTGACACATCAGCTGACCAGGGTGACTAATTCGAGAAGTGTTCATGCTATCTGGGCTTCCACTGACAGGACCACGGACCTTGCTCTGAAAGACAAAACCCAAAAGACAGTCAACAAAACAAATTCTGCATTCATACCATAGTGTTTCCTCACGAGGAAAGTGGCTGCAAGACACCGTAGCTGCTCTTGGAAACTACCAGCCAACATCTGTATCCATGACAACAGGTGGGACTTGGCATTCAGCCTCAAAAGTGTTTCTGTATCAATAGATGTGCTTTTTGAAAAAAGACCCTAAATATAGGGAACTCGAACACCAATTTGTGGGCTTTATTTAATTTGATTCCTGGTGAACGCAGTGGGAAAAAAAGAAAGGTATGTTTACTTGTCTAAGTAAGAGGTTGAGACACACAAAGAGGATAGGGAACTATAAATGGCACCATCTGCAGTAGAGTTGAGAAGGAAACAAAGCTGTTCTGACTCCCAGGGTGCACTGCAGCTTCCCAGGCCACTGCAACTTCAAGCCCAAGGGCTTGGCCACTCACTGTCAGTGCCGAAGTCTGACAAAGTGTCAAATCTAGTCTCCAGCTGCCACCAGAGTGATTTCCCTTTAAGCCCAAAGAAGATCACACAGTTTTCATACTTAAGTTCCTTCTAAATGAGGGAGGAACAAATCCCGCAATATTTCCTCTTAGGCTTTGAAAATAAAGGGTGGCCCACATGAGCCAGCCCTTGCCCTGCTCCAATTTCATCCTCAGCGAAACCCTTTCTTCAGTACCACTGCAACCTGCTTCTGCCACCCTGGATGCACCATTCTCCTCCAGGCCTCCATACCTTTGATAAGACAATCTCGTTGTGCTGGAATGTCCTTTCTGCCACCCATTCCTACACACTCTTCAGTTTCCTCTTACTTCCCCACCTCGAAGATGGGAGCTGGCCTTCCTCCCCTGCATTCACACCACTGCTCATGCTTGCTATAGCCACAGCTGCTTTCTAGCACTTCCTGCTCTAGATCGTTCTCATGCATGTCCTTGTCTGTGGTCTTCACCAGATTATGAATTCCCGAGGGCAGGTGCCATGCCCTTCCCTTACTGTATCTCCAGTTTTCATCACACTGCTGAGCAAATACCACTCAATGAATGCAGATGGCAGGTCAAGCTATCACCTCTTTCTCCTTGGATCATCTCTCATTTTTCTTTATCATTTTTCTTATAGGAGGAAATGATGCTCACCCCTCCCAAGGCAAATCTATCACTGATGCTCTCCTTGGTGCTCAAGACTGGATAAATCAACTGTCCCCTTTCTGATACTATGGATCTCCTGGTACACTGTTTCCTTTTTGCTTGGCCCACAAACATGCTCTGGTCTCTAAGACCTTTAAAAAGTACCATCCTTATATCTTGCTCCCACCATAAGCAACCATTAACCTTCCCTTTGCTCTTGAAGTTACTAGGGACTAAACTCTCTCTTCCAATCCTCCTCTATCTGTAGCCTTTCATGATGGGGTCATTCTCCCAGCAGCTCTGGCTTCCATGACCTATTTTTACCTGGCTCTTCTCTTTCCTCTGGCTTTTTAATATTTTCTTACCAAGCAGTGTTCAATGGAATCATAGCTGTATCAACATGGTGTCACAGGAAGTCTGAGCTACAATGCTGACAGCAGCACAGACTCAGATGTGGGTCAACCAGGTGGTACAGAATTGGTGGCCTTAAAAGAACTGTATCCACATCCGAATGCCTGGAACTTGAAAATATGACTTTATTTGGAAAATGGCTCTTTAGAGATATAATTAAGGATCCCCAAATGAGATCACCCTGTACTTATCTAGGTGTGATCCAGATCTAGATCCAGTGACAAGTGTCCTAGAATGATACGCAGATGGGAGACACTGGGGTCATGTGAAGATAGAGATCAGAGTGACACAGCCTCAGGCCAAGGAACACTTGGGGCTATCAGCAGCTCTAAGACGCAGGGGCGGACTCCCCTGGAGCTGCCAGAGGGGCATAGTCCTGCTGACACCTGGATTTTTAACTTCAGGCCTCTGGAACTCTGAAAGAATAATTTCTGTTGTTTGAAGCCACTTGATTTGTGGTAATTAAGGCAACCACAAAGATAAATAAAAACTACCAGCACAAGCCACCTTCTGACCTCCCCACCTCGTCCTCCCTTCTCTGCCCAGTTCATGTCACAAAGCGGTTACAACAGAGCTGCAGCAGCAGCTAAGGGGTATGCTGGTGGCCCTGCAGCCCCACTGCAGGACAGTAGCAGAGGCACAGAGGAAGGGAGGCAGTTGTCGGGCTGAGGTCTAACTCACACATGCAATCTTCAGGAGGTTCCAGAGCTCCTTCTGCCGCTTCTCCTGAAGCCGAACAACAGTCTTCTCATCCTCATTCATTAGACTCACCACTTCTTCCACCTTGGGCAATAATTCCAGGGCCTTCTGCTTACAAACCACAGTTTTACTGGGAAGAACAAACATGACGAACTCCAGTGAGCTTTGGGCTGGAGCAAACAAAACACCATCCCTAATGGTATGGATCTGATTAGCAGTTGTGGATAGATTTTTTTAGCCGGTTAAGCAAATCAGAGCACTGTGAGGGAAAGGCTGCTGCCACTTTATATTCCAGCACCCAACAAGAAAGAGGACCTTGTACCTGAGCTGTGTATAAATCACTCGCACTTTCTTTTCAAAGCCTTGAATTGCCTGAAGTAGCAACCGCACCATTTCCTGACTGTCACCATCCGTTCGTTGGTCTGGGTAGGAGAAGGGCAGTAATACATAGCTGGCTAAGTACCAGCCCCAAAATGAGACAAAAAAGGGGCCCAAGGTCCAGAACCACCTACCTCTTGGCTTTTCCCTTAGCCTCCTATAAAGCTCCCTTGCTTGCTCCTCTCTGAAATATAGAAGAAGTTCTGTTTAGATTCATGGCCACATAAGAACATTAGAAGTTTGGTCTGCCAATTCCTGCCAGCAGAATTACTAATTTCTAGACCTAAGAATGGTGATATGTCTTTCTTGACTGGAGAAGACTATTATTTCTGGTGATGTCTATGGTAAGTGGATGATCTCCCTCATTATCCACCTCAAACACCCCCAAGGTACCACTACAGAAATAAGAGAATAAGAATTACAGAAAATATAAAACAAAAATATTCCGATTTTTCATCTTAAGAATCCTAGTGAAAGCATCAGGAAATAACTGAGCTCAGAGTCACGGAGCCCTCAATACACCGATCCCGCCTGCCTGCTTCCCTCTTGTTAGCCTGCAGGGGCAACGTATTATTTCCTTCATGTAGGATGGGTCTGCCGGTATGCCCCATCTCCTCCTAGAGCCAATGCCAAGTACCTGATAAAGATTCAAATGCACAGTGTCCAGATGGAAACTCCTGGACTTGCCAGGCTCCTCCCTCTCTGCTCTACGAGTCAAAGATGGTCCATGGTGCACAGGATATGCAGTGATGTGACACAATGGTAAAGGCTACTTGCATTTTACAGTTTTTATAGATTACAAACTGCTTCTCATACGCAATGCCTGAACGTATCCTCACAACTTTGTGAGGTCAGACAGTTTTCCTGCCACTTAACAGATTCAGAGCGATGGTGATTTCCCCTGGTTCATCTCTGGAACATCCTGAGATGATTCACCAGGGGGGGCATGCGGCATGCTCTGTGGGGAACTGGTCCTACCAACCCTCCTGAGATGATCCTAATACACAACCACAAACTCAGGTGGGGGCATCAGTGGGGGGAGCAGAATGTTGGTCCCTTCCCAGATGGCACTCACAGGTCGTCCAGTGTGCCCCCCTGCTTCCGACCCATTGGGCTTCTCTGCAAGTCCACGATGTCAGTCTGCAGCGCCATCATCCGTTCCACCAGATGTTTTACTTCATTTTCCTAATGAAAAAACTGCACTAATATCAACTGATGCAAGAAAGGCACTCTGAGGTGCAAGGCTTGCTGGGGGTTGCTCGGGGGAGACCCTCCAAACTCAGCAGATACTTTCCATTGACTGGCTGAAGGAATATGGACTCTGGAAGTCAGAATGACCCAAGTTTGGATCTCATATCTACCTCTGTGTGACTCATGAGCTGCAGTTTCCTCTTCAACAAAACAGGATTCTAACAGGGCCATTCGTGGGGTTAATTAAGATAGTGTACAATATCTGGCACAGAGAAGATGCCCCATGCACATTACTTTGGCTTCTCTCAATCTGTCCCTCCCAATGCCATCATGTGTGTAAATGCCTGGACTCTCTTACTTCATAGCTGATGTATGTGAATGCCAACTTGGGGAGGAGCATGCACTCCTCTTCTGATTAAATAAGGAACTGTCTATATGATAACCACGTCTAAACATGTGTAGAGCCCATCAACGGACATCAAGGTGCAGAGGTGACATCCAAGTGCATGGGGAGAGCTGGTGGGAAAAGCCTTGGAGCTCAGGGTCCTGGATTTATGCAAGGCTCACTGACTCACACTTCACAGTTACTGTTTTTCAGTGGCATCTGCTTCAGTGTCCTGACACTTTCTGCATCCACCTTTCCTTTCTTATGGATTTCATGTCCCAATAAAATTAGGCAAAAACTTCAACAAGAGAAAGTGTTGACCATTCATCTAATTCCCTTCCTAACAGCAATGGCTTTTCCCCAAGGCCATTTGACATTTTGTTCCTTACTTAAATCTGGAACATCTACGTCCACATCAAGTTAGGTAATGTATCAGTTTCCTTCCAGCAAGGCTGGTTAAGGTGAAAAACATGGAGAGAAAATTAAATTCTGACATGGAAGATCAACCTAGTGTTTGACAAGAAAGTGGGAAATGGTAGAACAAAGCCTCACTCACGCCATAAGTACAGAAACCTAAAATGAGTCTCCTACCCGCCCATACAGCTCCACAGCCTGTTCCATTTCCCTCCAGGCCAGCAGCAGTTTATCTGATGCTGGAAAAAAAAAAAATTGGGAAGAAAAAAAAATGAAAAACAAAAACACCACAAAACCAAAACAGAAATAACCAACTTAATTATAAGAGGATAAAAGAAACCTTGGAAAGAAAAAAATGAATGAATGAATGAAAGAGAGAGAGAAAGAGAGAGGAAGCAAGGAAGGAAGGAAGAAAAGGAAGGGTCTTTTCAAATTCATTGCAGAGTATACTCACTGATTCCAAACTCAGTTTGCTCACTGTACTTCTCCAGGTCAATCTGGATGCTGGTTTTAAAGAAATCCAACTTGGCCTTGAGCTGCTGAGACATGGAGGCCATGGAATTCTTCATCTTGGAGAGGCAACTGTTATTTCGGAGGAGATTCATCCTGCAGGGACCACAAGAAACAGAACCTTGGAGCATCTCCAGGATCCAAATACCATTTCCTGTATAATAACAAACCCCCCTCAAACATCTAGGGAGGTCCCTGCTATAATAATAATCATCATTACTATTACTGAGGCAGCCACTTCTAACCATAAGGCCAATTTCCTAGCCCTCAGCAATATTTGGGGTTCTGCACCAAAACTGGAATTACTTACTATACAAAGAGACAATAATCCAAACTCTTTTAACTGGGCAAAGTGTCAGTAACCCTGTATAATAATCAGGGGAGTTTTGCTAACCCAAATTGCAATGAGTTTCTCCGAGTTCCAATTCTGTCCACAGTGCAGCCAATCCAACCCTTAGTTTTGCAATCCTGCTCCATGTACTAACCACTCTCACCTCATCAGGTTAAAAAGGGCTTCCCTCCAGCCAGCCCATACAACCACTTCGCGCCCATCCAAACCAGAGTCTCCCTCTTGTCTCTCAAAAGAGTTGCTTCTGGGTCCCTGCCTGAGTCACTTCCCGTAATGCCAAAGCCACCAAGGAATTTTAAATAAATTAAGTAAGAAAAAGAAAAATGTGTGGCACAATACATGGCAGCCCGCTGTCCCTGCTGCAGCCGGTTACAATCCTCCTTCAGGGTTTGGATGGTGTGCCAAACCTGGCCCCACACTTTCCTCAGCTGGAAGAAAGGGAGATTCCTTTTGGGCTCTTGCACTGGAAACAGAGATGAACAATTGTCAGAAAATAACTCTCCTGCAAAGAATTACATCCTGCTATGCAACATCACTGGTACTTTTAAAAATTATATAGTTATTAGTCTATTACATAACCTTTTTGGTACTATGCTGGGTTACTATCTTAGATATTCTGTATAGCCTATTAACAGTGTAAGCATTACCAGATGGTGAAAAATAGCTATAATTTTATTTGAAGAAACATTTTATGAACCATTTAGAGACACATTCATGGGCCCACATATTTTCAATAGAAACTTGTTTATGTTCACACCTTTAAGGTGCATGAAGTGTTACAAAAAAACAGCATCAGTTAACGGTACTAGAGATAATTAAGTGACCAAGAAGCCTAGAGATCCCTAAGATCTTGGACCCCAAGTCTGTTTATTCTAAATATATGTATGTGTTGGGGGAGACAGGGGTAAAAATTTTCATCAAACACTCATGCAATGGAATGTTATACAGCCGTTAAAAACAAGGCAGCTCTAATTTACCAACAGATAAAAAAAATCTATGAAATAAATTGTTAAGTGGAAAAGGCAGGTACAGAACAGTACATATTGTATACTACCATTTGTTTGGGGGATAAAATACCCCGGGGTGGATATCCAAAAACTTGATAGCAGCAGTTTTCCCAGAAGGAGAACTCACTAGCCATGGAGTTGGGAAGAGAGGTTGGCTTATTTTGCACTGTATATTCATCATTCTGTACCTTTTTAAGAAACTACTATTTATATACATAAGTGATCAAAATAGAAATACAACTTCAAAACCAAATAAAACGACTAAAATGCAGTATTCTGTCCTCTGTTTAAAGCTCCATTATGTTGAAATTAACTGGTAATCTCCTTGAGTTGTTTTTGCTTGGGCTATCCCTTTAATGTTCTAGGTTAAGAAAGCTACCCTGAGGACTGAGTAAATGAATTTCCTTGATGTAGCTCCCTCCCCTGATGCAAGCCTCTCCCTTCCACCTTGTCCTATTCCTTGTTCCACATATTACAACCGATTTTTTTTTTAAACAAGTGATGTTCTTACGGATACAGCTGACACTTTCAGGTTGGGGTCGTGGGGAGATCTGAGTCTCATAGGCGACTTTACTGTTGTCAAAGAGAAAAACAAGATCCATGTCCAGTGTGCGGCCCTCATTGAGCTGCAAAGAGGTAAGAACAGAATGAGACCTTGTGGATCCAACACTTCCATTTCCCTACTAATCATGAATGGCTTCAGGTCACTTTCCATTGTTCACCAAAAGCATCATCTTTCGCCCATACGTACTAAGCAGGCTTGACCCTTTCCTTCATGACTCCAGCCTACACTCATTTCTCTTACTCCTTTTCCACTTATAATCTGAACCTATTATTATTATTTACAATTACATTTTATTTTATTCTTTGAATATGCTTCCTGTACAGTTTACAAATTCAACGTACACCTCCCTATGCAACGACTATTCTCATATGTTAGGTTTATCTTCGTAAGTTAGCTTATAAGCTTTTTATGGGCAGGGACCACGTCTTATGTTGCAGTGGTTAACACAGATACCGAACGGCTCTGCACACACAGGTATTCATATACAGCTTTGGTTGACTCAGAAGAATAGAGCATTATTTTGGCAATAAAGGCAAAAGAAACCCACTCTGGTCTGGAAGTAACCAAGCAAGCATGAAGTAATGTGTTTCTCCTTTGAAGCCACATAGGGGATCTCACACCCCAACTTAAAAAATAAAAAGAAGGCAGGTTGATGCACTGTGTGATTAACAGACTAGTTGACACAGTAAAGCAGTAATCCAAAAGTGTGACTAGTTTCCTAGAAGACAAAGTCAGGGGGAAACAGCACAGTATGAAAGAGGTCAGGAGCTTACCTTGCCATCTGAAATGCACTGAGCGGCAGGCTTATCAGGGATCAATGCCAGACCTGCCTCTTGCAGCAGCTCCTGGTCCTTCTCTGGGATTCCTGTATCTTGCTGGATTCTGGCCTTTAAGCTCTGCAGACTCTCATCCTCTGTCACAGGATAGGTGTGAATGGTGCCCGTGACCATGTTCAGGATATGAACTAGCTGCAACACAACCCAGATGTTATGGGATGGGGGCACAAAAACAGTCATTACAGAGATCTCCATCTATTTGCCAAGATTCTCCATTACTTTATTTCCCAGTCCCATAAAGCGAAGGCCTAACTTTAGGAATGGAGGGTGTCATGTTTCGTACATTCTAGTCTTTAGTATTCCTGTTTGCCTGAAGTAAGAACCTAAAAGTCAGTATCAATGAGCTCAGCTGTCTTCTCCTCTTTTGTGGAAAGACTATCAGAGAAGACTAGATTTCCACCACTCAACAAGCTGGCCCATGACCAGTTCTGCCCTGTACAAATATTTCCTTTAAGAACTGCTATGTCCCACAGGGACCCAGCTGTTGCCTCAGGGCTACCTAGCCTCCCGCATTTACCTTTAAGTTTAAGATGTCATCCAAGGCCTTGAAACAGCCGTTGGGACCATACTGGGGATCTGTGCCTCTTTGCCGGGGGTGCCACATAAGCATCAGCTGCAGCCACTTCTCCAGTCGCTTGGCCAGGACGCTGAGAAAAGCAGAGTTGTAGGAAGAGATACCGTCAGCCAGTCTCAGGCTGCCTTTGTGTCTGAATTTAAAGGTGTGCCACTGCATGTGTCTCATGGTTGTGCACATGGGTGGTAGCCAATAAATTATTATTGAAAATGAAGATTAATTAATCCGAGAGGGAAAAAACCTAAACATTTCCAATCGATTTAATTTTTCAGGTGCTAATCTCCCTCTCTCCTGATCAGCTACAACATCTCTCCTAAATCAGGGTTTCCAACCCAGAGGCCAAAACACATTTCCAACTGGCTGCATAAAGATGACCCATGAAGCTTACAAAATGCACTTTGGGGCTGGACGTAGCTTAGTGGTAGAGTGCCTGTCTAACATGCATGAGAATCTGGGTTTTTTCCTCAGCACTGTTGCGAGGAAAGTGCTTTATGCGTTGGCCCTACCTCCACGTAACTGCTTAACCACCCTGCTAACCTAAACTCCATGTTGCATGTTGTGGGTGCACATCACAAAATTCAAACTCCATCTCCTAGACCCCCAGCACCTGCTTCCTGAATGCACTTGAGGCCTTCCCTGAGGCCACACAGCTATTCACTGCCTCCCCAAAATGCCTTTGCTCATTCCAATCTTTCTCCTTTGAACTTCCTTCTTCAACCTTTTCATGTGTTCATGCCCTGCATCCTCCCAGACCCTTCCAAAATGACCCAGCACATCCAAAGTCACCCACATAACTCTGCCCCACACAATACCTCTAAATACTCATGGCCATCAATACCCATGCAGCTCAGTTATGCATCATGCCCCTGTGACTTTCCTTTGTAGTATGATACAATTCTGATAATTAATTATATTCTGGCTCTAAGACTAGACTGGAATGCTATTCAAACTTCAAAGATTTGTTGACTCTTAACACAGATAAGAAGTGCAAAGAAAAATAAGGTACAATTTGTTGCCCTTAAAAGGGTTACTATAGAATATCAGACAGAACCATGCAGAACTGAATGTAATACAGGTAAAGATTAGGGCCCTTGGTTCAGTCCTCAGCAGGGCAAACCAACAGAGAGATGGGGAGAGGGTGAGGAAGAGAAGAGATGATTTCTAGAGAGACGCGGGATGGGAATCCACCTTAGTTTAAGATGGAGATGGGTGATGTCAAGTTCTCAGTTTCAGGATGACATCCTGATAACCTATTTAAAAGTTATCAGATGTCACCTCAAACTGAAAAAAGGAAGGACAGTATGTAGAAAAGTAATGCCACTGTACCTTACCTGTTAAGATTATTGGGATAGGGTAATGAGCTGGAAAACTTCACTGCTCCATTCAAATCTTCACTAACAACAATGTCCATCTCACTCTTCTGCCGGACTTTTGAATGCCTGCAAAATGCCATCTTATTATGTCCCTTAAGTCAGTCAGGGGTCAAGAGCCATTTAACATTTGTAATATCACCTTACATTTGTAAGTTGACTCATACTTTCCAGACAGTTATTTAATCTTTGGGAGTAATGCTCAGTTTCCTGGTAGGTTGGCTTCTTTTAGAGTTTAAGTGTGGTTAGTGATAGGGCTAGAGTGGCGGCTCAGTGGTTACGGCGCTTGCCTGGCATGTGCAAGTATGCGGGTTCAAACCCCAGCACATGTACACAACCAAGTGTCCAAGCAACGAAAGCCACATGAAAAACTAAATAAAAATTGATTCTTTCTCACTCTGTCTCTCTCTTAAAAAAAAAAAAAAAAAAAAGAAAAGAAAAAAAAAAGAAACAAAAATCCAGAGTGGTTAGGAGTGGGATGGGGGAGGTGATGCAGCAGTGGAAAAGCATGTTCTCAGCATACAAAGGGCCCTGGCTCAATACCCAGCATCACACTGCAAGAACAGTCGGTAGTACCTGAGTGAGTTTTTGTGCCCTGAGTTTTACAGACAGTAGAACTCTTATCCTTCCCCATCCTTCACTTTTCCTTGCGCTTTTCTCTACCTTCCACTTCACTGAATACAAGCTCTCATGTTTTGAAAGAGGATAAAATCAGGACTTCCAAACCAAGACTACCAAATGCAGGTCACATTTATAGGAAATGTCTAATGCATACACACACGTACACACTTCCCTCTAAATGAGCATGGCTAAATATTTCTTTCTATGGAGAAATGAACTTTAACATTTCCCAAGTGATAGAACTTCTTGGTGTATCTGAAGTAGTATTTGAAGGAAAGAAATTTAAAAGCAACTGGCTTCCAACTTTCGTGGTAACAAAGACAACACCTTACATTACAACTAAGTTCTTTGCCATTGTTCCCTTAGTTGCTACGATAACTTCACATGATGACATTATTTTCAGTCCAACGCTTAGCAGTAAGGAAATGAAAATCAAGTGATCTATCAAAGACCACACAATTAGAGTGGCAGAATTGGGAATAGAAAATTACTCGTATAATTTCTATTCTGCCTGAATGTACAAATAAATTTTTTCTCAAAACACCTGGGAAATTAAAATAAAAAAATGCTATAGCCCTAAACAGTTCTCACTGGCAAGTGAACTGCCCTACCTGGACCATGCAGGAGATCCAGAAGAGCTGGTGTCTGGCAGAGCCTGGCAGTTTCCACATCTGGCAGAAACTGTGATAGGAGGAAATCAGGGGCCTCCAGGCTTTCTAATTGAAGTGGAATGGTCGTCTTATAGAAAACAGTCTATCAATAGGAAATTACAAAAGAACACACTAAATGAAAAACTTATTTCTTAGGCTGATCCTAAAATGGATCTCAAAATTGCACCTGTCCTGAAATTACTATGGTGATCTGGCCTTCCAGCACCAATAAGGGAAATTCTAGGAAGAAGACAGACTTACTAGTAGTGATGAGCCATTAGAGATAGATTTTCAAAAGCATTTGTTCCTCTAATTCTAATGCATCTTAATCCAACTTGTTATAAATAATGGAAAAGTTCAACATTGGAACTGAAGAAATGCAATAATCCCTGGGTTAATTAAAACCACTATAGAAGTACAAATAATTTCAAGCTATTTTCACGATGGCTACATTATAAAGTGTGACATGAAATTCCCTAGTATTCCAGAACCTATGCAGTTAAAACACATGTCTTCTTATGTCACCACAGGAGGGCATAATTTGCCAGTTCACTAGAGGGGCCTTCACCTCTGTCCTCTATATTATCAGTGTCTGGGATACAAATATAGAATTGACTTGGGCTGCCATCCCATAAAACCTCTCTTCTAGACCTCATTTCAGAGACTACATTTTATTCTTATCAGTAAACATTCTCATTATGTAAATATTTGTCCTTTGAAAAGTTAATGTCTTTACTATTTCCAGAAAGATGCTTAGAAAGATGACAACAGGCAATGTTGGCAATGGCACGGAGAAAGGGGCAGTTCCATGTGTTCCTGGCGGAAGTGAGTATTTATACAACCTTTCTGGTGTGCAGTGTAATACACATCAAAGCCTTTAGAATGTGCATATTCTTTGATCTGTTAATTCCATTCTGAGGAATTTATCCTAGGGAAATAACTGTGGATGTGCAAGGATTTACCTACAAGGATGTTGCTCTTGGTTTTATTTTAAGAAGCAAAAATTATAAACCACCCAAGCTTCCAACAACAGGGCACAAGTTAAACAAAGTACAGGGCAGCCAGCCACTCAAGGGAGTACCACACGGGTATTCCAAATAACACAGAAAAGTAGGTTGACATTAGTTTAAAAAGCAAGGTATAGTATTTTTGTTTTTTAAAAAGTATAGGGCTGAAAAAAAAATAAAATAAAAAAATAAAAAGTATAGGCCTGGAGCGGTGGCTCAGCGGTTTCGGGGCTTGCCTGGCAAGCACAAGGACCTGGGTTCAAACCCCAGCACCACGTACACAACTAAGTGTTGGAGTGGCAAAGGCCATGTGAAAAACTAAATAAAGTTGTTTTTCTCTTTCTCTGTCTCTCTCACTGTCTCTCTCTCTTTGAAAAATAAAAAAAATAAAAGTATTAAACACATACACAATAAGCCAGAAGACACACAAAAATATTCACAGTGATTGTTTCTAGACTGTCTGATTATACTTGCTTCTTTAAAAAAAAAGAAAACTGTTTTCTTTTAAAATTCTTTAAAAATTGTTCTTATATCTTCTAAAAACACACACAAAGATAATTTTTTTTTCTGAAATAAACTGTGCAGTACTATTTAGGCTCAAGACAAATTTTTTGTGTTGTAGATAACTTGGCTTTGAAGGAAATTTTCAGAATAAAATGCTTTAAAAATACATGGAGAACTATGTTCATATTATGCTACCATTGGTATAGCACATTTTGAAACATACATATTGTGGAAAGCCTAAATCAAGCTAATTAACATGTGCATTGCCTCAGATACTTATTTTTTGTAGTGATGATTAACTTATATATATCATGAACAATTCATTATTTATAACCACTAAAAAAGTTAAAGAACACAGAGTGGTTTTTAAAATCTTATTTGTAGCCTTTTTTATTAGACAATTTTTTATAATTTATTAGAATCACATTTTAAGCCACTTTCTAATGCTTTTAAAACAAATGTTCATATTCAGGCCAGGCCTGGTGGCACACACCTGTAGTACTTGGGAGGCTTAGACAGGAGGTGCATTTGAGCCCAGGAACTCTTTGTCAGCCTCTCAACAGCGAGTCTCAATCTCTTAAAAAATAATGCATGTTCAAAAAAATAATAATGCATATTCAGATGCTGTAAAATTTGTCAACAATAAATTTTCATATAAATATTTCCTCATCTGTTCTGTGCATATATACTTTTATTTGTTTATTAAAGCACAGCATTTTAAGTGCCCACATTTACTTACCAGGGGGCAAACAGGCTGATTTGTTACTACTGAACACAGAACAAATGACACTCACATAGTACTATACTTAAAGAAGTTACTCAACAACCACCCCATTTTTCTGGATTTGTGGAGCTCAAAATGCCCATGTGCTGGGTGCTATTGGGCTTTCATCTTAAGAGACAGAGCACAGGCCTCTCAGGCCCAACCTCAGGGCACCTAGTAAACTGCAGACAAGTAAAGAGGGATGAACAGAGCCAGGGGCTCACTCTGTCCATTGGGCAGTCTTCCCCACCCGGGGTCTCACTCACCACTGCACTGGCTGCCAGTTGGGGAGGAAAGGCCGGAAGCCTGTGATGCACTCAAAGGCCAAGGTGCCGAAGCTCCAGTAGTCCACGGTCACCGTGTACTTCTGCTGCTCCAGCAGTTCTGGGGCCTGTAACAATACAACGTGGAGGCATACCCGAGCTCTCTCTCTTCAGAGGAGCCACAGTAAGAGGGCCAACCAACTCATCTAATTATGCCCTCCTCCTCCTCCTGGCTCCAGCCTGGACGTTCTGGCACATCCATGCAATTAGGTGAGGAGTCTGATGATCTGAGGATGGTGGTCTGGCTGGTTGGTACCTATTAAGTGCTGAAAGAAGAGCTAAGGAGTCAGAGCCCTGAGAGGTTACATTTAGGTAGATTAAAGTAAAGTCAGTTATGCATTTCACTGCGCTTTAATTTCTCCCCTTTAAAGACGAGGGCTGCAGAATTTCAGGTGCTTACTGAAAAATAAACCAATGCAGGGCCCAGTCGTGGGTGCTATGTAGACATGGGAATATAGGCATAAAAGGAAAATGATAACAGTCCATGTACACCAAAAGAACAACACATGCATTAAACGATGACCGAATCTCCTCAACCAAGTATCATGTGGCCACACAGTGGAACAGGATATTTATAATCAGGCAGGACAAAGTCAGATGCCCAATTTCTGCCAAAGTTGAGGGAGTTAGGGTGACCCAGAAGGCAACAAAGATCAAGTGGGACCAGGACTGGCCTCAGAAGGTTTGTTGCATGAGCAGGAGAGAGAGACATTCCAGAAAGGACTTCCATGAGCAAGGGAGACAGGACTGTGCACAATACGGGTAGAAATGCGACACTTACGGAAAGGTCAGGGAGTCCAAACCAGGAGAAGAAAATTGGATGGTCGGGTCAATCTCTGGGTCTGGTTATGGACAGATGTTTTAACTCACACAGGCGAACAACTAGTCACAGCATTGGGGTCCCCCTAACTCAACTGCTGCTGAGCTGAAGGGGACTCCAGCATGTACTCAGCAGGACAAATATAATTACATATTACATGAATATAGGTGCCTGAGTCACAACTCCCACCGAGTTACCACTGGAAAACCTCCATTCCATAAAGCAGGTGATAAACTGAAGAGTTCATCACTCTAGTTGGTCATATAGACAAGAAATATAAACACACATAAAAAGACAATAAATAACTTCTTTCTTATTTAAAAAAAAAAAAAGGATATTTAAGCTCATCTATCCCAGGGGCTTTCAATCTTTCTTTTTCTTTTAAACGGCAGACTACATTATTCAATCAAAACTTGATTGGTTGCTATCATAAGTAAGTACTCTATTACTGCATCTTGCTGAGTGTGTTTGCTAAGAATTTTTTAAATCTAATCATTCTCTACTATCTTATTGCTACCACCAGCTCTGAACAGACTTATGGCAATAGCCTTCTTTTTATTTCGTTTTTCATGCGGTTTTCGTTGCTCCAACACTTAGTTGTGTACATGGTGCTGGGGTTTGAACCCACGTACTCACGCATGCCAGGCAAGCGCCATTATTGCCAAGCCACCGCTACAGACCCAGTAATAGCCTTCTTACTGACTGTCTCTCGTTCAGTGTAATTCATTCTCTACATCACGCTGAGAGTGGTCTTTTCAAAGTTCTTTCTCCAAGGTAAAGCTCTTCAATGTTGTTCTAGTCTTTAGGAAATAGTCTAAACCCTTTAACCCATCTAAAAGGCCCTTAATATGTCCTCTCTCTTCCTCCCCAGTATCAACTCCAGCCCCTCTCTTCTTTTTCTGGGTCCCAGTGTTGCTCTTGGGTCTTCCAATGTGTTATCCCTTTGCCCAAAATCTCTCCTCCTTCTACCGTTGCCTCCTCCGATCTCTTGCCCGACTAGTTTAGATTCTGTACATCCCTATAACACTACACTTTTCCTCTGTGGGCCTCATCACAGTAGAATTCTTAGTTATCGGTGTATCAAGTTAATGTCTGCTTTCTTGCTAAACTCTAAGCTCATGAAGAGCAGGGAAATGCTTATCTTCTTTCCCACTGCATTGCTAGCTCTACACTAGAGCTACACTAGACCAATATTCCTGAATGAGTGACTCAGAACTCAGACCACATAAAGTAAAGAAGGGTGAAGAACTGAGTTTAGACTCAATGGCTCCTGAGACACCTTAACAAAACCATGGCTTCTGTAGATCAGCATAAGTGTAGATAAATCCTTTACTGTCAGATAAAATACTGATAGACAGCGAGGTTCTGTGTAAGGGGATACTGGCTCAGTCCTTCTCACATTAGAGAAGACTATATCCTTCCAGGGGGGCTTCTGTTGGCAGAACATGCTGTCTTGAGTGGATTATGGTTCTGAGTGCTTGCAACAATTTCTATACATCTGAGGAAATATCCATGGATCTGGCAAGAATTAGATGTAGGCAGGCAGGAAAGGATGGAGAGGAACCCCATAAACATGTAAATCCCATTTCTTACCAGGTATTGCAGGGTCCCCACAAAGGATGTACAAAGACTGCCCTGATCCAGTTCCTTGGCATATCCTAGGTCTATAATTTTGTGTATTAACTGAAAAAAAGGGGGAGAGGGGAGAAGGAGCCTGAGGGTTATCAGAATACATTATCCTTCTATAAGGATTTAGATCATTTGTCATTAGAGCAGAGATATTTCCGAATTCCCAGGGGGTATTAAATCCTAGATTCCTAAGAGCCACCAGATACACAGGAGAATACACTAAATATGGTGGAGAAAACATCCGCTATGAAAAACGTTAGACACATATTCTCGCTTACTCTGCCACCAATCACAAGGAGGCCCAAATTAACTGAACATGAACCAGTCCTCATGACTGCTAAACCTGGACTTCACAATGTGAGAGATCAGGCCAGCTCCTTCTCAAGACATACCTTTAGTTCTCAAATGATTATGCCCTAGATAAAGGTGAACCCTGCCATAGGATGCTGTCAGAGCTGTATTGGAAGGGATTTGTGACCCAGGAGTTGAGCTGCTATATTCCCTTCATCAGTCCAGTTGAACAAGTAGGGAAAGACCATACCCAGCATCAAGCCCTACAGGGAGATTACCACCACAGCTAAGCAAGGCAGCCAATCAAGAGGGTCACAGACAACTCTGGGAGACTATAGGCTAGACAAGGCTTGTAATGGGCAAATGCCATTTCCAAATGTTTCTCCTCAGCCACATCCTCAACCAATTTAGGACTAGTTTCCATTTTAGTATCAAAATTTGAAGCTCTTAAAACAAGTAGAAAACAAAGAGTCTATTTCCAAGAAGTGTTAGTCCCAAAGTTTGGAGTGGAGGTAAGACAACAAACAGTATTTTCCTTATCAGATTCCTGCAACTTGGGTAATTAACAATGTGATCCATTCAAACTTGCCTCAATCTGCCAGCAAGAACTGTTTGCTGCATTTTGTTTCAAATAAAAAAGCATTGTCAGAGAATCAAAGTGTGACTCAAGGAAAAGCGAATATAAAGAAATCTGCAAAACCCGTTCCTTCTCTACTAACAAAGTACATTCCTTTGTTACCAGGGCGAATTCCCTGAGGCAGCCCCCAAGACTTTTTGAGCCCCAGGAAGGTCACTCACTCTTTGCTCTCCTTGCTGCAGAACGATGTTTTCTGGTTTTAGATCCCGATGGATAATTCTGTTTTCATGAAGGTATCTAAGTGCAGAAGCTAAAGGAGTAGAACACAGAGTGAATTCTTATTAGGTCTAAGGCTTTTCATTTCAGACTCTCCTATCCTATAAAATGTAAATATAATGTGCCCCTGAAATGCACTCTATAACTTTGAGTGCACAAACTCCTTGTGGCAGGAAGGTTCCTGGGAACATGTTCTTCAGTTGGGATGAAGGGAAGCTGACTAGACAAGCAAAACATATGACTACCACAAAAATCTGGCTTGTTCATGCAAAAATTCTAGGGGGCTATGGAGTAGCTCATTGGTAACGCATTTGCCTAGCATGTACAAGGCCCTAGTTTTTTGTTCCCTGAACTACAAGAAAAAAAATTCTTAGCTTTGTATCCATGATGTCACTAACTATGGTTTAGAGCAGTGATTCTCAAACTGAATTGCCCAGACCAGTAGAATTCTAACTTAGAAATGGTAAATTCTCAGGATCATACCAGCATCCCAAGTTCTCTAGTTGATGCTGACACTGGAAAAATCTATGGGGAACTTTTCTGGTCTAGAGGTATGAAAATCAAAATTCTGCAGGGAGGGCAAGCAGTCTGTTTGGACAGAGAATACTATGGTCATTAAGATCCACATTCCAATAAGGTCAGAGCAGGCTTCAGGAAGATGTGGGGAAGTGTGAGAGAACAGAGCAGGAACACCTTCAACACCTTGGGCAGGCCAACATTACAAACCGTGCCTAGTTCTCTGCTAGATTCTATAGGGAATATAATAAGGACACGTCTCCAAATCGAAAGAGCTCAGAATCTAGTTGGAAAGAGCCTGTAGAATACTGGCTGTGAGGTTAGTGGACACACATAGCTTCTACTGTGAAGAAATGTGATGACATTACACAAGGAGGGCCAAGGCACAGAGCAACAGAGATCTATCTGCAACTTGGACTCTAGGAAGACATCATCTTTACCTGCAAGGGGGGTTTAATCAACTTTAACAGAAGTCCTAGCTAACCAGAGAAGAGAAAAATGGAATAAGTATTGGAAAGAGATAAAATTATTCCTATTTGGAGATGATATGACTATATGCCTAGAAAACTCAAAAGGCTAAAAACTGGAAAGAATTTAGTAAGTTGGCTGGAAATAAAATAAACACACACAGATCAATAGCTTTTCTGTTAGCTTATCTAGTTGAAAAGGAGAAAGAAAAAAATCCCATTCATATTGGTGACAAAAACTAAAACATCATGGGAGTAAATTTAGCAAAACAAAGTAATTTATATGAGGAAAACTAAATGGCATAAAGATAAAAGCATAAACAACATAAAAAGGTTCTAAATGTTTATAACAAAGTTCAAAAACAAAGAAGCTGGGGGAAAAATATCTGCAACACACACCCCAAAGATATATATGAATATATAAGTATATATATGAATATATATATGTACATATATGTAACCTAATAGACAAAGTGTTTTTACAAATTAATAAGAAAGCAGTGCAGTAGAAAAATGGGCAAAGATTATGACAGGGCAAGGGACTGGAGCGGTGTCTCAGGGGTTACAGCACTTGCCTGGCAGGCATGCGTGAGGACATGGGTTCGAACCCCGGCACCATGTACCCAATGAAGTGTCAGAGCAACAAAAGCCACATGAAAAACTAAATAAAATTGATTTTCTCTCTCTCTCTCTCTCTCTCTCTCTCTCTCTCTTTGTCCCTCTCTCTTTAAAAAAAAATATGAAGGGGCAATTTATAGAAGAAAAAACACAAATGATGAACAATTACACAATAAGTTGCTCACGCTCACAAGCAGTCAAAAAAGGCACACTAAAAAGTGATAACAAAATGCTTTCTTCACCTTTTCAACCAATGAGAATCTTAAATGAGAAATAAAGGGCACTCCTCTAAATTGCTGGAAGAAGTTAAAATGTATATGCATTTTTGGGAGAGTTATATGGTAACATCTAATAAGTTGTAAAATGTATACATAGTTTGACCCATTCCCTGTGGAGATTCAATTACAAAATCAAACATATATACATTCATCATAACAAAAACAAACAGAATGATATTTAACCGCATAGCAGAAAAACAACCAGAGCAAGACAACCAGAAATAAACTGAAAGTCAACAATCAGGGAATGGCTGGACAAATTATGCTAGATTCATTCACATTATAACTGGCAACTCTTTTAAAGTAATTTAGGTTTATAGTTTCTGACTCAGAGGGATGTCACTGATGTTCTGCCAAGTGAATGGTATGACCTGTTTTTTGTTTAAAAAAAAAAAGTAAAAAGCAATAGCAACATTAAGAGAGGTTTAAAAACAAGTCCTCCGTGTGCTGCTACCACACACATGCATAAACACCCCATGCACACATATAAACACACACAAATAAACACACGCACATAAACACACACGCACAAATGTAGATGCACATAAGCGCTTGCTCACTCTCTCTTATTCTCTCTCTCTCATATCAGGCCAGACTGAAAATGCAGCCAGTGCAGACCAGGGATGTGAGCAGCCCTGCAGGCCGGGCAGTTGGTCCTGTCTATTCCCATCAGGAGGGAGCAGCGTGCAAAGTAGGAGAGAAGCTTTCCATAGAAACCAAGTGATCAGCACACTCTCTGGAGGCTTTCAGCTGAACATTTCCTAAAAACACGCTTGAAAAGCAAAATGAGAGAGCTGAACAAACGGGACTACATCTTACAAGGCAAGTTCTAGCTCAGAACATTACGCCACACTGCAAAGAGCTAATTACGTATGACTCTTTAAATCCAGCCTTTGAACATTCCATACTTATTCCTTGCTTTCTTTTCTTTCATAAGCGACACAGTAGACTGCCTAGAAACAATTACCATCCAAATGAAGTCAAAGACTTGCTGCTTTAATTCCACTCCACCTCGTTCTCAATTTAATACCTTTTTTTCTTATTTGGATGGTACTATGGACTGAACCTAGGGCCTCATGCACACTGGGTAAGCACTCTACCACTGAGATACATCCTCAGCTCAACTGTTAACATTTTTTTTTTTAAAGAAAGAAGGACAGCGAGAGAGAGAGAGAGAGAGAGAGAGAGAGAGAGAGAGAGAATATCAATCTTCATTGAATTTTTCACATGGCTTTCATTGCTCTGACAGTTGTGTACGTGGGTTGTTGGGGTTTGAACCCGTGTCCTTGCGCATGCCAGGCAAGCGCCATAACCACTGAGCCACTGCTCCAGCCCCCACAACCAAAGCATCTTAGCAACACTTTCATTTTTGTTTTGCTATTATTAAAGAAGCAAAGTGAAATCTAATAAAACTCTAATAACTACACCCACAAAACCTTACAGTTTGAGATGGCACTACTGCTAAACTTGAACTATTGGCCAGCAGGGACCAATGTCATATAATAACTTGAAAAGTTTGTTTACTGACAGATTCAGAAAAGACTTACTAACAAACTCCACAAAAGTATCAGGATACAATATGTAAAAGTGTGGATTAGTTTATGCCTAAGAAGAATATGTGAAAGTAAAGAATCATGTAATTTGAGTGAGTACATACCCAGACTAAGTCAAACACCCTGAAGCTAGCAGTGTAACATTTGGGGGCAAATTAAGCCAGGTAAGAGCAGGTGAGGTGTCTCAAAAAGTACCCAATGAGGAGGAAGAGAGCTTGGATGAGACGGAACACCTCACCGATTAACAGAGTCACCAAACCTTTAGAGGAGGGTTGGCAACTGAATTCACTGGTGACTATTAATAGCTATCTATTTCGATGGTGAAGCAACTGTACATAACAAACTTTATTTCTTATTTCAGGGTTATCATTTATTCTCAAATACTTCTGTTGACTTAACAAAGCCTAGAATTAAAGAGTCTGACAGGTATGGTTATATGTAATTTCTTGGACTAAGTGGATAACTGAAAATAGTAAAATTTCTGACAAGCAAGATCTCCTAAATGGCTCCCCTTACAGAACAGGCCTTTGAAGAGTCTAGTTCAGTGCCACACTTCACAAAACAGTCTCTGCAGAGAAGTGTCAGGAAATTAATCAAAACTGTCTAAAGCCAAGAGAACCTTGGTTTAAATTGAATGAAAAGTGCAATATGAAGATTTAAGAAAAATAGTATTGTATCTGGAAGTTTATTTAAAAAAAAAAAACAAAAAACTCCTGGGAATCATGACCGTATACATTTATAAATATGGGAAACCACACTGCCACATGTGTAAAAGATAATAGTTAATGTCTCATGTTCTAAAAGCAGAAACAAGTTGTTAGAAGCTCTCACTTTGTATGAACTTTTAGGCTACACCACAAGGGCTGGGGATGTAGCTTTGTGGTACAGCACTTGCCTAGCATGCATGAGGTTCTGAGTTCAATCCCCGTGAACACCACCAAAAAATAAACAAACAAAAAAACATTTTCCATGTTGATTAGTCTACGCTGTGGCTTGTCCTAGAATGGATCCTGCCCAGAGAGGGTCCGAGTTGAAGAACCTGATGCAGAAAAATAATAGCAGCTATTATTCTCATCAGGAATGGCACCCAGGGAATTACCCAGCATTCCCTCAGCATATGAAGCAGACCCAGACACATAACTGAAGAATGTGACAATCCTGTGGCTCTTACCAATGAACCACAATTCCAAATCATAGCCTGCATACTTTTTTCAGATGAGAAACCACAAATTAGGGAACAGATGGATGCAGCTAAATTTCCATGCAGAGAAACAGTTTTAGAAGAGTTGTGTCTATGAACTTTACTTACCATACCACAAGTTTCAAGGGATTACTAAGCTTGCTTCAGAACAGTTGTTTGAGAGGGATTCCATTGAGAAGAAATGGAAAGAAAAATGGATCAAAACCCTGAGACATAGGTTAGAAGAAAAAGAAAAGGTGGTCACCCACTGGCGGTCCAAATTGCCACTTAGAAGGGCAACAGGATATCCATGAACTCAATCAAAATTGACTGTGCACCTACTGTGTGCCCGCCAGTTTCTGTCACTGGACATTGCCAGCAAAACAGACTGGAAGGCCAACTGTGGACATGAGGATAATGATTTAGTCTGGCTCAGAGTTTCTCAGCTAAAATAAGCGTATGACTAATCAGCAAGGTAGCAAGACAACACCACCAAGTGCTAAGAGGAAAGTGTAAAACCATTCTCTCATTCAACAAGTATTTATTTGTGCTACCCACCAAGAAAGAAAGGCTGATCCTTGGAAAGATGCAGGAAGAGTACCCTAATAGGGGGTAGCATGTCCAAAAGCCAGCAAGAAGATTAAAAAGTGGATTTTGAGAGTCAAGGAAATGGTAGGCTGGTGACAGTGGGTGGGGGAAAATGCTAAATTAAGAGGATTAGCTTTTAGCTAATAGTGGATTCTGATGACATTTCTTTCAAAGGCACGAAAAGTATATTAGCAAAAACGTGGAGAAGGAAGTTAGCAAGAAGTTATGACAGTGATTTACTGTGAAACTGAATTAGTGGAAGCAATAGAGATACACAACACAAAGGAAGACTGAACGGACTGGAGAATTTTTAAATGGGATGGTATGGAGCAAGAGTAGGGGCAAGATTCAAAATTGACACTCATGTTGGATAACTGGCAGAAAGATGGGTCTAATGACTTAAATAAGACAGTGGAGGCTGGGAAGGAATCGGGTTGAAGGAAGAAGTCTAGGACTTCAATTTGGAAGTGACTTTGGGAGAAACTTCCATGGTCTCAGGATAGAGATCAGATTTTGGAAAAGATATGGTTGATAGAGATGCCAGAGAACAGCCTGGCAAACTGAATACTAGAAAGCAGTAGACTGCTGGTCCATGTTGAAAAGGATGAATGGGATGGAGTAGGAATGAAGAGAAAGTAGGAAGATAAAGCTCCTGGTAAAAGATGATGCAGAAGATGAAGTACAAGAGTCTGTGGGAAGCTGTCAGGCTGGGACAGCTGAGGGAACGTCAAGGACAGTCTGGAATAACCACTCTGAAGATCAGCTATCTGAGCAGTGAAATGGAATAGTTGGGGTAGAAGGGACCTTAGAGGCTCAAGCCCCTCATTTAAAGTTGAGGACTCTCAGAGATAGAAAATTTCTAGCCTTGCCCAAGGTTAAAGAGCTGGTAAAGCAGAGAAAGCCAGGATTAAGAGCTGGTTGTCTTCCCTTGTTATTATTATTGTATTTATTATTCTGATTATTTTTGCTTTTCAACACACTTTTTCCTTTTTTAAAGAGAAAGGGAAAGAGAGTTAGAAAGAGAGAATCAATTTTTTTTCATCTGCCCTTATCTCTCTGACACTTAGTTGTGTATGTGGTGCCGGGGTTTGAACCCAAGTCCTCGCACATGCCAGGCAAGCACTCCATCTGCTGATCCACTGCTCCAGCCCCTCGACATGCTTTCTATAGAGATGATCTGAGATCAAGTAATTGTCATTTGTTATAATCAACAGTAGAGTCAAACTGATGAATGTAGAACAAGCAAGAAAATCCACAAGTAGGGAAACACTAAATAGAGCCCCCAATTTTAATTCCTGATGTAATGCAGCTCTCTTCCCTCAAAACATGTGTTCTCTCTATAAACTTCTCGGCTCTTTACTTCTGAAGTACTGGATGCCCTCTAGGAGCAGTTGCGACACAAGTAAAGATGGTGACACAAGGAAGGAAGCACAAAGATGTGGGGTGGGGTTCCTAAAGGCTCAGAGAACAAGACAGTTCGTGTTATAGTTTGGAGCTGAATGCCTCCCAAAGGCCCATGTGTTAAAGGCTTGGTCCCCAGCCTCTGGCAGGGACCAAGGAGGTGGTGGAACCTTTAAGAAGTAGAGACAAGTGATAGATCTTACAGTCACTGGGGGTGTGCCTTCTTGCTTTCTGTCTTTTGCATCCTGGTGGTGAGGTGAGAAGCTTTGCTCCACCCTCATGCTCCCCACCATGATGCCTTGCCAAAAGTAATGGGACCAAACAAACAAGGTCTGAAACCTGTAAAACTAGACAAAATGAAATTTTCTTTGTATAAGTTTAATCAACTCAGGTATTCATTACAGTAACAGAAAGCTGACTAACATATTCAGTTGCTACAGCAAGTCAGCCACCTAGAGAATCAAGACAGACCAATTCTAATATAAGATCCAATAAGATAATCCACTCAAACAGATCTGGGCCTGCCCAGCACGATACCCCTCACCCCTGGTACAAGGGAGCACTGCCACCTGCCCCTCAGTTCTGATTGTTCAACAGCTTGCTCTTCCACTGGCAAAAGGAAAGACAGTTCAATGTTTTCCAAAGTATAACGAGCAAAACTTTATTTAGAGTCCACTTGCACATAATTTCCTTGATCTATTTTAGGATCAAGTTGTGTGGAAATCCAAATCATTTCTGGCTGCTTCCACACCTGCTCCTGCGTCTCTTGCCAGTGTAAGGGCAATGGTCTGACAGGCTTGCCCTGGCACAGGAGGTGGAGGGCTCCCCATGTGCTTGCCTGGCATCCTCTAATTTTCTCATGTGTACTCTGGAATGTCTTCTTGGCTATTTAAAGTTCACTGGAACAATCCTACCTGTGTCCATTACCTTGATGGTGCTCTGCATGGGCATCTTGGGAGGGCAGGGATACAGAAAAAATTAGAAGCAAGCAAGTTTAATCCAGTTGAAGGTGTGGCTCTGAAGTCAACATGGCAGGGAACAGCAGTGGCAACTCCCAACAAAGGAAATATGGGGCCAACACTTAGAACAAACTAGAACAAAATATGCTCAGGAAATATTTCAACATACAAAAGAGTTATTATGTTAGATGAGCTGCTCCAAAAAAGCTTTTGAACTCTGACTCAGTCATGAGACCCCTACAAATGAAATTATTCAGTCCTATATACAAATCAGAAATGCAAATAAAAGTGAAATATAAGCTTATCGGTGACCTTAAATACAAACCACAAAATCAGGGGATGTGACTGAATCTAAAAGCTGACTGAATGGATCTGGGGAAGGTCAGCCATTTCCAGGAAGAGAAGTCTGATAACACCTGTCAAGTTTGCTGGATCCAAACTCAGGTCACAACCCAAATTATTACCTGAGCTTTTACAAAAGAGAGTCATAAATACAAATCCAGAGGCAGAAGGAAATGAGCAAGAAACAAACATTTGCTAACTGTACATTCTTCCAGGAAAAAAAGCAATGTGCCATGAGCTTTGGTATAGCATCTCAATTTTTCCTTATAACAATTCTAATGAAGTTAGTTACATTCCTAATTTATAGCTAATAAATCAAATATTCTAAAAAATTAAGTAACATGGCCCAGGTCACACTGTTAGTAAGTGGAAGAGCTGATTTATGAGCTGGAAGTGTTAATGATGATATGTGAACATCAGGGTTTTGTAAAAATAAGTCCTTATTTATATTTATTTCCTTTAGGATTTATTTCAGTCATTTGATAAATATTTATAGAGAGGGTGATATATACGAGGTACCATTCTTCTCTAAGCTGGTAATAAAGTAATGACTAAAGTTTGTGCCTTTCAGAAATTTAATTCAGCACTGGGGGTGTAGCTCAGTGATAGAGTACATGTTCAGCATATGCAAGGCCTTGGGTTTCATACACAGCACGAAAGGAAAAAAAGTAGTTTAATTCCAGTGTACTATTTCTTCAAAGCCTAATTATTTCCAATTTGGGGTCATAAAGAATAACATGAGAGAATCAGTAAGCTAAAGAATTCAGACGGGAGGAGAGAGGTAGAGGGGTGTGGGGGTTAGGGGGAGCGGGGATATAGACCAAATTGTATTGCTGTATTATGTGCCTCTAGGAATATGTGATAACAAATCCCATCATTATGTACAACTATAATGCACTAATAAAAAAATTGAAAAAAAGAATCAATATCCCCCATCTCCTACAGGAGAGCTGATCAGTATCATATAAGTGCTTCAGAATTCACCTGTCCTCATTATTCTGATTTACATATAACTTAAATGTGTGTGGACAAATCAGATAACACAAAAGCTACAACACAAGTCAATGGCAACTGCATTTAAAATACACCCAGACCAAATGAATCTACAACCAGTAGAGGTGTTATTAATATCAGTAGAGTATTACTTGGAAAGTAAAACGTTATATGAGGCAGCAGACAATTATGTGCATTTGAGCCAGTAACTTAAGACCTTCTAAATAACTGCTTGCTAAACATAAATAATATGAGTAATGAGTAGAAGAAAAACATTTGAAAGAATATCAGCTAAGAAAAATAACTCAAAGAAACTCTAATCAAAAAATAAATAAAAATTGCCCATGGAGAGCAAAAAAATTATTCCCCAGCCTATTAACTTGCCTTTAAGCCAATTCAATAGGGTACAAATTAGTTAATTTGACCACTGAAATAAAAGATACAACCAAGTAAACATGTAAGCAAAACTGGATAGGCAAATCATGCTGCAAGGAGTCGAGAAAACAAGTGGAATCCTTGACTTCCAGATTAGATCACCTAGGTAGACCACAAGGGCCTTTCCTCAGACACACACAGGCCCACATGCAGAGAAATCACTCAAGCCAGAGAAGACTGGTGTAATGTCAGCCTGCTCGCCACCCAAAGGGAAAAGACACCCCATATAGAAGGAAGTCAGATATTTATATGTCGAACTATTTGGATCTTAGACGTCAACATAGCACTAATTGACTCCCCACTGCCCCTTTACTCTCTATCAGAGTAAAGAGGAGACAAACTCACACCAGCAAGGCCAAATGTTCGAGGAACTAGAGGTCCTCCCATCCTTCCAGATCAATGGTTAGAGAACACAGCTTCACCAACATGAAAATGCTCTGGCAAAATGCAGACAATGGGTGAATCTAAGGGAAGGGTGTATGAGTTTTACTGCTCTACTCTTTTAACTTTTCTCAAAAGGTTGAGGTAGATGGGGAATGAAAATGGAGACATATTCAAAGAGAGACTTTGGATAACTCTGAACCTTAAGATCTCAAGCTATCAGTTTGCACCAACAACCTTGGATATTCGTTAACTTGAAAACAAACAAACTAGAAAAAAATACTGATCTGACTGGAGAGGAGGAGAGGGAGAAAGGATAGGGAGGGATCTAGAGAGATAATCAATAATGTAACATACTCTTTATTGCCCCCCAAGAAGCCAAATAATATTTATGCAATCATTTAATTCTGGGAAATATATATATATATATATACACACACAGACACACACACATGGACATTTGTATTGGTTGTAAGGGTGAAATACAGAAGAAGAGACTGGGGTGTAGGTGATGTGGAGATAACTCTGGTTCAGGAGCAAATGCATATCATATTGTTACTTTATACACATTTATGATTGTACAACTCAACTCATTTAAAAAAAAAAGATGTAAGTAAGTTTGTGGCACATCTGGTACCTATTTCCCTAGACCAGACTCAGGGTCTAGGAGACAGCATGTGACCTCTGCAGGATGAAATGACTCTTATCTCTAAAGCCAGCTCAGACTTTTCAAAGAATGCCAGATACCTTCATCTGAGGACACCAACAGTACCAAAGAATTAAACAAGGGCAGTTTTTCCAAAGCTTGTGGTCAGCAAAGAACCACTAATGTGGGAGTGGAAAAATTCAGTGCCAAAGGATGAAATTCATTCAAATGACAACATATTCCATTGCTGGCCATTCCAGGAAAGCAGGGAGTGGACCTTTTTAATGGGAAAGGAAATCTGTTACTCTATATACACCATAATTCACTTCATGACTTCGGAAGGAAGGAAGGGAAATCTATTTGAGTTCAGCGCCTGCCTGACCAGTCCCCTGTTGACCTCCCCACCCCACTAAGGCCCCCTCCATGACCCCATTCAACCCTCTTTAAAGACCAAAGGACTGAAATGTCTCCCCTTTGTGCTCTGCAAGGACTCACAGGGGCACCACACTCTCCCTGAAGGGCACGGCCTGATTTCCAGGGCTGGGATTTACCAATGTCACTCAGCAGGGTGAGGATGGCTCCTTCCCGCAGGCCACAGCAGTTCTCGAACTGGTTCAGATACTGCCAAGAAGTTGAGAAGCAGCGTCAGTGTGAGTGGTCACGAACCACCAATCAGTACCACATCATCTTACCAGTCAAAGTCACCTAAATGCCAACATCAGGCCCTGGGCTTTGGGGACCTGCTTTTGAGGGAGCCTGAGCAGCAAGGTTGGTAGGACTGATCCAAGCAACAGAAAGCACCCCAGGAGGCTACTGTATGCCTTCCTAGGCAGGGAGGTGTCTGAATCATTCTGAGCTGAGGAACTGTAGGTCTCACCTGTTGCTGTAATCCTGATGGAGTCAGGCCAGAAACTAAACTCAGCTCAACCAAATCTGGACTCTGGAGAGTCCTGCAGACAGGCCAGGCTGGAAAGGCATTCACTGGAAACCACTCTCTGACCACTTCCCTGACATCACTTCGCCACGCAGGGTGATGACAGCAGAACAGTCAATGTGCATTACATGCACAGGCACTGGGCTAAAGTCTGCATGGATGAGCTTACTAAGGCTCTACCTGCATTATCTCACAGACTGCTGAAGTAAATATTGCTAGAGTTTCCATTTCAGAGATGAGGAAACTGAGACTATAGGATTCCAATATCCATCAGATCAGGCAGCTATCAGAAGGCAGGGCTGGAACGTGCAGGCGATCCCCGTGGTACTTGAGCCTAAGCCTTTGCCCACCTGGCCACTTGACTTATCAAGGGGCTCCACATTGCTGTTGGAAGTGGGCCTCGAAAGAAAAAACTGGAGAAAGTGACTTCCCAACTGAGGCTTATGTCACTAATTAACATATTTAAATTTATGAATGTTGTAGGATCTATTTACCTAGATGGCAAACAGATTTCACTCTTCTGGGATGTTTCTGAGGCAGGACCTTTGCTATGCTGCCCAGCTTGGTCTGGAACTCCTGGACTCTGGTGATCCTCCCACCTCAGGCTACCAGTTAGCTGGGACTACAAGTGTGTACCACGATGCCTGGCTGACTTAACTTGTTAAACCAATTCTGATTTTGGCATTTGCTTATGTGCTGGCCAAGTTGTGTCTCTGTGCCCATGAGTGTAGATTTTGAACTTTTTAGAGGAGAGAAAAACAGGCTATCTTATTTGGGGAAAACAGGATTAACAGATGACAAGAGCTCTGGGCAGTAGTGCCCTCTGCAAGGGCTGAGGTCCCTGCCTCTCCTGAGATCTTACTGCAACCCATACCAGGGCAGTCATGTTGAAATGCTGTCATCATCTTCTCTGGTTCATTGGCTCTTTGTTGCCTAAAAGGTCAAGTTAAAAATCCTCCACCCCTAGAGACAGGCACACTAACACACTGTTGGTGGAGCTGCAGATTGGTACAGGCCCCCTTTGGAAAGCAGTGTGGAGAATCCTCAAAAAATTAGGGATGAGACCACCATATATGATCCTGCTATTCCTCTCCTGGGTATTTTTCCAGGGGATTTAGAATCAGCACATTATAGTGAAACAGTAATATCTATGTTCATAGCAGCTCAATTTACAATAGCTAAATCATGGAAACAACCCAGATGTCCCTCACTGGATGAATGGATCCAAAAACTGTGCTACATATATACCATGGAATTTTACACAGCAATTAGAAACAATGATATTGCAGCCTTTGAAGGTAAATGGATGGCTATGGATGAAATTATGCCAAGTGAAATCAGCATAACCCAGAGAACCAAGGGTCAAATGTCTTCACTCATCTGTGCAGGCCATAATAGACCCTGGCCATTGTGAAAGGTGGTCTATTATCAGACGTTAAATCCAGATATCGTGTAATGTTACACAACCTAATACTTTTTTTAGAGATGTTGTGGGAAGGGGAAGGGAGGGAGGGTAACTGAGGGGGGGCACTCTTGGGAGTAAATCTAATCTTCAGAGTCTATATACATCATATATTATTTTGTTAAAAATTTGTATGCTTGTTCAACAAATAAATTTCTCAATAAAAAAAAAAAATCCTCCACCCCACTTCAGAGCCCTTTGTAATCTGGGCATAGCCACCTACTTTCCACAGCTGTCCTCCAGGTACTCTCCACTCAATTACAATAACAATGGCTTTATCTCCAACACAATCACAGTTGTCAAAAGGTTAGGAAAACATAGAGGAAAATCAAAGTACTGTCAGTCCTCATTTCTTATCAGCCACTTCTGGACCATGCTGACAACAGTATTCACATCCTGCCTGATGCTGCACCACTTCCAGAGCATGCCCACCTCCCATGACTGGAGAAAGTCACTCACATAGACCAACCCTCATGGAAACTTTCCTTTTAAAAAATAAGGCAGAAATTCCCGGAAGAATGAGAACAGCACATGATGTGAGTCTGGGAATCTGCCATGTATAGACAGAATACATGAGTATGCGCCCCTGCCCCTGATCCCCACAAATCATGGACTTTCTAGAGTGAAGAGGTGAGAAGACCTGTGCTAAGAGCAGTTCCAAGCTTTTATTTTTCCTATGCTAAATGGCACTGCCTAGTTTCACAGATGGGAATGAATTTGTGGTTGGATTCATGTTAGTGTGACCCCAGCAAAGCCCCTGTACTCCTGAGGCCTGAACTGACCTGACTTCTCTGGTCTATGATGTCCATCCATACGGCAGAAATCCTATCTACATACTGACATCATAGGGCTAATGAAAACCATAAGCAGGTACTGTGTTAAAGCAGGTCATGTGGTGCTGTTCTGGGGAACAGCTGGGAGGTAGCACATGGAACCATTCAGAGACCAGGGAAAGCTGCCAACGTCCACCTTCAAGTGTAAATTCTGGGACAGGGAAGGTATTATGGTGAGAAGGAAGAAGGCGAAGCCCACAGGTGAGTCAGCAGTGGGTCTGGAGCCACAGCCCTGTGCACCAATGACTAAGCCAGCACTCTTCCTGCTATAGTCCATGACTCTGGGTAGTGCTGTCATATCTATGGAGAAAAGCCCTCCTCATAAGAACAGCAGCAACACTGACCCTAATGGCCTTAACATGCAGAGGGAGGAAAAGTTTGTGTTGGAACTCATCCAGTCTCTCTCTCTGCTTCAGATCTGATGATGAGGTTTCCCTGTTACTTTAATAATCACAGTGAAGAATGTACAGAGGGCCCTTCCCTGACTATCCTTTAAGGACTTCTGATTCAGTTTCTTGACTCACATACATACATACACCACCAGCTACAAGTAAGCGTGGAGAGCGGATTTCAGAAGGACAAACAAACCCCCTAAAGTCACCTTAGCTCCTTGAGCTTCCCAGTGATGCTTTTGGTCAAAGCTCTCCTTCCCCTGCCCCTGCCTTTTGTCCCTTCCCTGTGTCCCAGCCCTACCGAGACAGGCTGTGTACCCTGCCACCCTGGAAGCCTCACCTTTCGGAGATCTCCTCCTTGGCAGTACTCCATGGCCAACAGGGGCAGGTCATTGGGAGCCAAGTTCTGCATCCCCTCAGGAACATCCCGGGCAGCCACGACATTGGGGTGGTTCAGTCTAAGGAGGAAAAACCAATGAGGGCAGAACGCGAGCTTCAGCTCAAATCCATTTCTCCCTCTTAGTCTCAGTAAAATTCACCTAACCAAGGTCTTGAATAACCAAGAGTCCTCAGAAATAAATACAGGAGGATGAGGACCCAGGAACAGGTCATTTACCTCAGTGCCCAGGTCAATTAGTATCTACCTCGCTCTACTTCCAGCACCCTGAACTCAAGCACCCTGTGAATACATCATGTGTCACTTAATTTTCCAGTTTCCACAAAACTGCTTCTAAAAGCAGAGAAAACAGAGGGGCTTCCAACCCCACACCATTCAGGAGAAGATGATGTGTGCAGGCACGTGAGCACACAACCAAGGTAGTCACCTGCTTTTCTCTTTATTTAAAAGGTTGGCAGAGGGAGCACCTGTTTGCTGCCTTCCAGGCTGACAGTGCCACCTCCATGCTCTCCTAACTGGGAGGATAGCATCCACCTGGTGAGTAACAGATCCTGGCTCCATAATGGAGGGGTATACATCAGTAGGAGGCTGGCAACAGTAGAGAGTCACATACTACCTTGGAATTGAAAATACAGGGAAAGGGGCTGGAGCAATGGCTCGGTGGTTATAGCGCTTGCCTGGCATGCATGAGGACCTGGGTTCAAATCCTAGCACCATATACACACCTATCAGAGAAACAAAGGCCAGACAAAACAATAAATAAAAATAAAGCTGATTCTTCGTTTCTCTTTCTCCCTCACTCTCTCCCTCTCAGTTTAAAAAAAGAAAATACACATGGAGAGGATTTATTTATTGGAATTTTTTCTTTTTTTCTTTTTTTAAGAGAGAAGGACAGTGAAAAAGAGATAATTAATTGCATTTAGTTTTTCACGTGGCTTTCATTGCTCCAATACTTCATTGTGTACGTGGTGCTGGGGGTTTGAACCTGGGTCCTTGTGCATTCCAGGAAAGCGCCGTAACCGCGAAGCCACCACTACAGCCCATCTTTTCTTTCTTTTTTTCTTTTTTTGGTGGGGGGGACAGTGTCTTGCTGTGTTTCCCAAGCTAGTCTTGAACTCCGAGGCTCCAAAGATTCTATCACCTCAGCTTCCTGACTAGCAGGGACTACAGGTATGCTTTCATGACCATTTCAAGTTATTTCATATAATAAATAATACTGACTGCAAAGCCCAGTCTTTATATGTTACTCCTCTGGAGGTCTCTAGAAGAGGAGTCATCTATTTGAACAGCCTGGTTGGTGCCCCAGTGGAGGGAGTAACATCTATGATTCTTTTTTCTAAATGAAGGCAGAGGAGCCATTACTGCAAATTTCATTTCAACATTCCAGCTCCCACAGCTCAGCATACCCAGACCCTCACCTTCTCATGATCTGGATCTCCAGGCACCAGCGGTCTCTGTTCCGTGGACTGAGTTCCTGCCGGCACTGCTTAATGGCAATCTGTTCACCTGTTTCCTATAGGAAGGGCACAGTGGGAATCAGGAGAATGAACAACCAAACATACGGTTACCTCTCAGGGTTCAGAGACTACACAGGTGACCCTGAGAGAACTCCAGGGCACCTTCCCATTCTGGCTGCTCTCCTCACCACACCCACCTCTCAGCCTGCCCTTCTACCTCATTTCTACTCATCGAGAGTCTAAAAACCATGTATGGCCTTGCTCCATTCCCACCTCCTCCATGGTAACTCTGCTGACCATTCCCGCCCAGAGAAATTTCTACTTCTCTCTCCAAACTGTGACTGCTTCTGTATTAGGTTGAACCATGCGACACTGTTAATATTTGAACACTTTGACCTATAAAAATGGTACTCTCATATGGTTCAATACAATACCTAATGCCACATTGAGTTTCACTGTTGTATCACGTAATTTCAAGAGAAGACAACAGAGTATAGGAGATGGGACACAGCTCAAATTCCAGCTGTCTTTTACCACCTACGTGACCTTGGGGTAACCACTTGCTCTGACTCAGTGTCTTCATTTATAAAATGGGAATAATGACACCTACTTCCCAGTGCTGTCATGAAGATGAGCAGTGTCCTGTCCTTGGCAGGTATTTAACCCTACTAAGAGGATAACCTGTCACAATGCAGGGACTCCTGCATTTAAAACTCTCCAAAGCTTGGCTCCAACCTGCCTTCCCTACCACTCTCCCATGGTTCTGGTATCCAAAGCTGCAGCTAAATGAGACCACCTGTCCTGGTCTGTGCTTTCCTAGTCTGTGCTCTTGATCACATTGCACAGACACTGCTGGCCCCCGATGTAGAGGACCTTGTCCTCCTCTGAATTTCCATAACAGGTAATTCCTTCACTGTACATACCTACTAATGAGCTATTTTCTATAAGGAAGCAGGGCTTTTTCTCTTTTCTTTGTTAAATTATAGACTTGTCCATCTCTGTGGGCTTTGGTTTCTTAAGTGGAAGAGATAGCAATCAATTATTTTTTTGTGACTAAGCAACTAAGCAGATGGTTCCTGAAAATTAACTTATCTTTCTTCACTGGTATACCAACAAGCCAAGTGGGGCAAACATAAGGGGAAGGCTCTGAGGCCACAGATTTGGTGGCAGCTGTTCCTTGGGTGCTCCAGTCACCAACAAAAGGCCTCCAGAATGGCTAAGGGACAGCAGTACCCCTAGCTCCAATTCCAGTGTTACCAGCCTGGAAGTTGATCCAACTACTGATTAGGAAACAACCTAATCAGTGCCAGTATGCTGTGTATTCTGTGCAGCTACAGCAAGAATCTCTCCCAAGAACCTCACACTCACACACATCTGGGGAGGAGCCATGTCCCTGTATGATGGTAGAATGAATGTGACAATAAGGAAAGATTTCAAAACTATACTTCATAGTATACTTTACACTTCATAATATCCTCCACTTATTCAGAAGTTTTATTTCCGTGTATAAAAGGCAAAGATTGCAAACCATAAGAACCTTTAAACTCAACTACATTCAATACAGATAATACTGATGGTCCCTCTGAAGGATATCTTATGGGCTCTGTCAAACCATTTTCCCAAGTTTCTCATTTTATAAAAATGCATACTAAAAGAATCCTAAATATTCTAAGTGTAATAATTCACATGGTACTAAATGGGACTTAAAGACAGGCAGAGGACTGTGGCAAGATCTCCATCATGCATGCAGCTGACCTTACAGTGGCTGAATTGCATCATGGCCTCACATTTACCAGACTGGCCAAGATCCTTGGGTGGGGGTGGGGGGTTAAGAAGCTACCTAATAAGAAAAGGAACAATGGAAATCTCCAAGCACAATCAGTTGTCTGATAAGACCACTGAACCGTCTATCAATAAGCCAATCCTAAAACTGGTATTTGAGAACTCAAAGCTTCCGAAACGAGGTAGAAGCATCTTTCAACCATTACAGCTCCACCATGGAGAACAGATACTTAAAACATCTCTAATAATACCCCTTCAGAAGCTGCTTTTATCAAAGCCCGATTGTTTTGCTCAAGTTCCCTAAGCAGTTACTTTAGATACCAACTTTTTATTTTGATTTTTTGTTTTGCAGTACCAGGGACTGAAACCCAGGGCCTTACACATGATAGACAAGCAAGTCCTCTACCACCTAACTACATCCCCAGCCCGCCACCACCACTTTTTTTTTTTAACAATTCTGAGATATAATTAATATAACATTAATTGTAGTTTTTTGCCGAACACAAATATTAGAACTAACATGCAGCTATCACCTACCCAATCCTAAAGCCAAAAATCGATTTTTATACTGAAGACTGATAATAAAGACTGAAGATTTTTTCTTAAGAGAGAAGGACAGTGAGAGAGAGTGAGAGAGACAGAAAGAGAGAGAGAGAGAGAGAAAGACAGAACCAATTTTATTTAGTTTTTCATGTGGTTTTCATTGCTCTGAGACTTTGTTGTGTATGTGGTCCTGGGGTTTGAACTCGCGTATTCCTGCATGCTGGGCAAGTGTCATAACTGCTGAGCCACCACGCTAGCCCCGAAAACTGAAGATTTGATACCGCCCTTCAGTCTCCAAACTCAAACTAAAAAGAGTGAACTAACAGTTTTGGAATAATCGGGCATAGAATCCAAAGTTTCAGTTCAGTTTAGCTCTGTAATTGTAGGGGAAATCCAACTTCCTAGGCCTAGGAATGTCTTAGACACAGACATGTAAACTTATCCTTACACACTGGCCCTCTGCTTCTAGGGGGTACTCTAAAACATTCCCATTTTTCTGAATAATGATTCATTCAAAACAGAAACCCCAAAACTAAAAACATACCTGCTCTAGAAAGCAAAACTCAATTAAATAGTATAAACTATGAGTACTGGTTTTGAAACTCTGGAGAGTTTATTCTTCATTAGCAGGGAAACTTAGACAACAGTCAATGACTTGTTTCATTTGGTCTGGAGTTCAGTTCTATGGAAGTCCAGACTTGCCTTGAACCATCTTGGAATCAAGCTTTCTAGTAAGTGGATTCCTCACGTAGGGCAAAATTTAAAATTGGCTTGTATCCTGAACAAATAAAGGGGCCAACAGTATTATCTATATTGAATGTGGGTGATTTTTAAGGTCCTTAGAGTTTGCAATTCTTTGCCTTTAACACATAAAAATATAAAATTTTTATATAAATGTGCATTATAAAATACAAAAAAGGTGGGAGACATCCACAGACATGATAGTCACCAAAAGATGTTTTGGCAGTGTGAGCCCAAAAGCCAGCTTTATACAGGAAATAAAAGATGCTAGCCCATCTTCCTAAGTTAGCCTCTTAATGACTCAGGGGAAACTCACAGGAAACCTAAATCTCCTTTCAGACCCTTAGCCCTTGGTAACCATGCAACCAGACCACAGTGACAATTAGTAAAAATCTCCTCATTACTCCTCAACCTACAAGATAAATGTTTAAGAAAGAAGGTGCAAAGCTGGATCCACCAGAAAGATTATAGGGACAGGACCAATCAAAATGTCCAAAGTGTGGCTGTAGCTTCCATCTGTGACTCCATAGGTAAGGGAAACACTCTTTTCTCAGCATTGATCTATGCTAAGAGGGCTACGATTCCTTCAATTGTACTCACTGGGGAGCAGCCACCCAGTAGGCACGATGGTCTCCAATCTTACCCATAGGAGCCAAAAACATGGGTTCAGGAGACAAAAGTGTAACTCTCTCCTTCACCTGGCAAATGTGTGGTGTTGAGCCTATTACTTAAGCCATTGGGTACTTAACCACAGATAGAGATGGAGATGTCTCTACCCCTTCCAGTGCTGCCAATTTAAATGAACCTAGCATCTGATTCATAGTGAGCCTTGGATTAAGTATAGCACCATCATTTCCTTTCTCTGGACCAATGCAGATGTTGCTCTACCCAGTTGAAATGTCTTCTCTTTTCCTGTCTGGCTATCTACTTCTTTTCAAGTTCTTGATGAAGTTCTAACAGGAATGGAGGAGCACACCTGTAATCCCAGTGACTGGGGAGGCCAAGGCACAAGGATGGCAAATTCAAGACCAGCCCCAGCAACTTAGTGAGGTCCTAAGAAACTTAGCGAGACCCTGTCTCAAAATAAAAAATAAAAAGGGCTGAAAGTTTTGCCCAGTGGTTAAGTGTCCCTAGGTTCAATCCCCAGTACCAAAGAAAAAAACAAATAAACAAAAACTTGATCTTGCTGAAACTCCATTTCCTCCAAGAAGTCTTCCCTTGCCTCTGAGCATTCAAAAAGATAATTTGGACAGGGCACTCAGAAAAGCTGGCACAGGCCATACAATAAATGGTAGCCATTATTATTTCCACAAAATTTTGTGCTTCATTTGGACTTAAAACATTCATAAGTATTAATTTTATTACCTCAATTATAAGCATATCGAGGACAGTTTTTGCTCCTATATCCCTGATGAAGCTTAGAATCACGTCCAATAAATTAATAGTGAACTCACTGACCAGATCAGTCTTTAGGACTTTAAAGCACACAGAGAAGCAGAAGTGGGCTGTCTTAGCCAGTATTAAGATAGTGCTATTTTACAGAAAGGATAATTAATAATACCCTGCTTTGTAATAGCCACTGTATTACCTCCATCCTCACAAGCATCCCATAGGACCCCCAGGGAATACATCCCAGCCTCTTTTACATCAGAGAATATATTTGCAAGGTACCCTGGGATGTTTTCAGATTCTTCCAGATGGCAGTTGCCTCCCCCGCACCTTCCTACTGGGGATCCAGAGCTAAGGGAATCAGTATCTCAGAAACTCCATAATGCATATGGGAAGTTGTGACCCAAAGTCAAGACTATGACACTTCAGAGTCAGGATTTGAACCCAGGTCTGTTTGATTATAAGCCACTTGTTATCCCTGAATGCTTACTCCCAAAAGGTGCTGCAGATTGAGGTCACAGGAGTTACCTCCTTTTCTTTTTCCTTTTCATGTTACATAGGTCTTAATGAAATTATTGGTCTATCTACACTATATTGCTAAATGTTTGGTGCTGAGCCTTGGGCTGGAGATTTAAGGGCAGACAGACAGCAAAGACCATCAAGGCCCATACTTTGTAGGAAAAGCAGAGAAACTGAGAGAACATGGGTAGAGTCATTTGTTATGTTATCCTTCCTCACAGGGACATACAAGGACCAGAAGTGTTTCAGATTTTGGGTGCAGTTGCATTTTGAATGTGACCTGTTACAAAATCAGGTATGGAATATTCCACTTGTGGGTGCTCAAATATTTTGGATCCTGGAGCATTCTGGATTAAGAATGCTCAACCTCTACTCTTTTGAGGAGCTCTTGGTTTAACCAGGAAGACTTAACATATTTTGTTCTTCAAAGTTTTTGCCTTAATGCTTTAAAATGGTTTGACTGTGGAGAACAAAGGAGTACTTGGAATAAAATTCTGGGAAGTTCCAAGGGAGGTCCCTATCCGTGGACCCTACCTGGAGAAACCACAGTGGAGAGAGTGTAGAGCTGGGATATCAACAGTGGGTAGGTTCCAATTTCAGCTTCTTTACTTACTAGCTTAGCCTGTTTGGGTACATTATATAACCTCAGTTTTTCAGTTTACTTAGCTATAAAATGAGAACAGACAGTACTTCCTCGGAGAGTTACTGTGAAGTCCAGAGATAAAGCAGGTAAGATAAGGCTAGGGGTGTGGCTAAGTAGTAGAGCACTTGACTGGGATGTATGAGGCCCTGTGTTCCATCCGCAGCACCACAAAAAAAAAAAAAAAAAATTGTATGATACCCAACCTAACCTAAATATATGATAGACTCTCAATGAACAATGAGCCTAATTAATAGGCATCACTTCTCTGACTATGGATACCAATACTTAGACTCTTTTAATTTCTCTTGCGATAACCACAAATCTCCCACTACAGATAAGATAAAGCACAGGAGTCCTGGAAAACGAACATTTTTAAGCATTATGCTTGACTGGAGTTAAGTAACCAATACTACTGTGTCTCACCTGCATTCTTCAAGGTTTTTTTTGTTTTTTGTTTTTTTTTTTCAGGGCTGAGGACCAAACTCAGGGCCTTGCACATGCTAGGCAAGCGCTCTGCCACTGAGCTAAATCCCCAACCCCCTTCGGGGGGTTTTGAACAGGTGTGTATTCTACATAGAGCAACTGCTCATATTCTGACCTTGGACAGTGATGGAAGGCCTCCACTGAACACTGAAGGCAGCCCTCAGGGCTTCCCAAACTGAAGAATTATTCACGAGGATGGCAGAGAGCTTGCAGGTTCATTGGTAAGCATCACTAAAAAGCTGTCAAAATTTGACTCCTCCCTCTACCATAAACCCCTCCATTTTCCATCATATCACTAAGTTCAGTTTATTTTGCCCCTAAAATATCTCTTAAGTCTGCCGAGGTACCCCCATCTCCATTGGACTGGCTATCAGCCAGTTCAATCTTTCACCTGGGCTACTCAAAAGGCTTCCTAATTGGTCTCCCCGCCTTACTAAAGTTGTGCCAGTGATATACTAAGACCAGTCCCTGAGAGCTAATTGTGCAATATTCTGAGTTGGTAAAAGATGGTTGTTCAACTCTCAGCAGCCATGGGCACACTACTGAGTGCCTGGGCCCCTTCCAATGTGCACCTGCAGTCAGAATGAGCCGCCATCATTATGGTCCTCCTCCCCCACTTCAGAGCAAAAGAAAATCTCCTCAGCTTAAACTGCCTATGAATCCCTACAGGGTCTGTCTCACCTTTTACCTTCAGCTACCTGCCTGCTGCACACCTTGCTCTCCAGGTTCCCTTCCAGTCCCACTGACCTAGCAGTCCCACCCACTTGAAGCACCTTCCTTGCAGATGCCTCCACAGACCTCCAGACTGATCCCACACAGGCATAAGGTATCAATGCTTGGCTTCTACTGTCTCGCTTATCAGTTGGGAGTGTACATTTGTAATTTGTTGATTGTCTATTTTTCTTAAAGTCTATTTTATTCACCATTTGACCCATATCAGACATTTTAATCAATAGTTAAGGAAAGATTGAGTGAATGATTTTGTGTACCTCATACATATATAAGATCTTTGCTACCTGGGCCAAGAGCTGCTCCTGGAGGAATAGGCATAATTTATGTAAAGGTATGGAGGAAAGAGAGGCTTGTCCCAGAGACAGGGCTCACAGATTACCCTCTTGGAAGCCAACAGGAAGGTAATGGTAGAAGGCAAGGTGTGGACAGGCTGTGGAAGAACCTCAAACAATAGGAGAGGGAGTCAGACTTTAGTTTTTCAAAAATAACGAACTGAGGCTTTTGAAAAGGGAGAAGAGGGGCTGGAGCGGTGGCTCGGTGGTTACAGCGCTTGCCTGGCATGCGCAAGTACACGGGTTCAAACCCCAGCAACCCATGTGCACAGCAAAGTATTGGAGCAATGAAAGCCATGTGAAAAACTCAATAAAAATTGATTCTCTCTCTCTCTTTCACTGTCCTTCTCTCTTTAAAAGAAAAAAAAAGAAAAGGGAGAAGAACTGGAAAGTAGTAATTCTAGCAAATAATACACACACACATTCTTAGGCCCACATACATAAAGCCAGAAATAAATTGTATCTGGTAAAAGATTTTCAAGCCCAGAAAGCAGACGGAGGTCATTCTGGGCCAGAGATAACAGACTCAGGACAAATTTAGATAGAACCCTTTTCTAAGGAAACCAGAATGTCTCTAGTTAAGCTGACTTTAAAAGCAGTAGACTGTGTAGAAGTAACATAGTCTCGGTATATGTGGGACTGTAGATTGATCTGGCCCTTCTGTTGTACTGACCAGGACAAATATGAGATATATACCTAGATTATACATATATATATCACGTAAGTGTGTGTATATGTGTGTGTGTGAGAGAGAGACAAATAACCAGAACAAATGAGATATATACCTAGATTATACATATATATATCATGTAAGTGTGTATGTGTGAAAGACAGAGATAAATAACTCACACAATGAACAAGTCGCTTAAAGAGATTCCTGCAGAAAATTTCAGTGCATCTAACACCTGCACAAACACAACTGCGGGAGAACTGACACTTCTAATGTAAGAAACTCACATCAGACATATAAGGATAACTAAAATTATAAAATATATCTAAAATATGGACTTTCATCTATTATCCTTAGTGATATGTCATCCTCACTTTCAAGCAGGTCTCTATATTTTGTGCTATACAGGACTAGAAACAGTACTGGAAAGACATCACAATTAGCAAATATTTGAAAAATTTTAAATTAATTTTTAAAATATTAAAATGTTTCATTACTCTCATCCTTTCAATTTGTCTGTTTTGTAACATTTATCAGTATGAAACGTTTTAGTGCATGTTTTCTAATGTTAGCTGAGACATATAGCGAAAATATGTACTTGGAGTGAGAGATAAAAATTTTTGTACTTTTATTTAAGTAGTATAGTTAACAGAGGTCCGAGAGTCACTTTAGCAGCCTTGAGGCTCCCTCCCCAGTCCCCTTTCTTACTCTCCCAAGTGACCACCCCAATGGGGAGCCCGTAGGCCCTCTCGGGCTGGTGGGGCAGAAGCAGTGAGGTGAGCCTGTCTCCCCACCCCCTACCTCTGCGCAAAGCCCCTACCTGATTGTGCCATCGGATGACGTTTCCAAATCCCCCTGTCCCAAGTCGCTCTTTCATTTCCCAAGCCCCACATGTCTGGGTTGGCAGGGAAGGTGACCAGCTCATACTGATGCCCTGCTAATTCTGTAAGCAATTTAGGATGGAGGACAAAAAGTTACGGTTAAAGGGAAACACAGAGGTGAAGGAGATGGGGAGAGTAAGAGACACCATTGCTCTTCCATGTGAGAGAAGAAAACACTGAATTACTCTTAATTTTGTTTATAAACCAGCTTGTGTGGGTTTTGTTTGCTGGGGGTTTTTTTGGAGGTGGCAAACGTGGTCCTTGCTCACCCTCCCCGGGGCCGGTCCTAGCGGAAGCCAGCAGGGAAGCGTCACTGCAAGGAGCTGCTGTCCCACACCCCGCGACCGAGAAAGGGGACCCCTCCGGACTAGCGAGGGCCCTGGCCTGCCCGCCTCCTGCCCCAGCGGGCAGCGAGAGCACCTATTTCCGAGCTTCCCCAGGGTCACATGGGTCTCTCCGAGTCAATCAGGGCTGTCTCCCAAACCAGCCACCTGGGGCTGGAGCCACCCAGGCCGGAGCTGCGCTGCTGGGCTTCCCAGCCGCAAGCCGCACTAGCGAAACCTTTCGCGCCGGAAACCCCCGATTTTTACACTCCACAGAGATTTCTTCAAAGCCTCCGGGGCGTGGGGGGGGCAGAGAGGCCACCATGCTGCAGGTGGCATCCAGGACCTCCGGCCCGCCCGGGGACTCACCTGTCGGCGGGGACGCGGGACAGGGGACAGGCGCCCGGGGGCGGGGGAGACGGGGGCTGGGGCGGCAAAGCTGGGGGCTCTGGCACCCCCCTGAAGACATTAAAATGCTGGAATCTCGAACCAGCCGACCAAGAGCGACTTCCTCAAACACTTCCTGCTCTGACGTCACGAGCACGTGGGCCGCGGCCGGCTCTTAAAGGAGCCGCGCGCGGCGGCGGCCCCGGCCACCAAGGTGCCCGGCGCGATCCTAACCCGGTTCCGCGATCGCTGCCCAGGTAACTCCCTGGGCTCGGGGAATAGGGGTTGCAGGGGGCTTCCGGACAGATCTGGAGGAAATCGGGCCGACCGCTCACTCAGATGAAAGACCAACCCTAAAATGAACTAACACGCAGGGGTTCTTAGACGAGGGACTGCAACCTGCCGCGGTTTCTGGGACAGGGGTCGTGGGGATTTCCTCACCCCGCCCTCCTCTAGTGAACTTGACACCGCTTCCTAGGCTTTTAACGAAGCGGAATTTCCCGAGCCCCCGCTAGCATTGATTTAGGGACTGTTTACAAGAATTGCCCTCCTGTCCTTCCTCCCACAGCGCACTCCTTGTTTGGAGGCTACTTGGCCCCGTGTCAAAAAAAAAAAAAAACCCGATAAATCAAAGCTATGCTCCTCAGAAGTGACACCCCCTTCAGAAAGCAAGAGTGAAAGCGGGAGAGAGAGAAGTAAGAGTGAGAATTCAGTGATTTTTTAAACTAGATTTTGGGCTCCAGGAACACGGGAAACATTTAGACTCTCAGACTTGAGATTCTCGTTCATCTCCTACCTCCTTGGAATTGAAGCAAGGTCTTCTACCATTGCGCTTCTCAGTTCTATGGCATTATATTAGCAGACAAAGGAGGTGTGTGTGTGTGTGTTGGCGTGTTTCACTCAAGCAGGAAAACCCTATTAAAGGAAACCTAAAGATATGATGATAATAACGACACTAAGACATTTGCAGAGTGCTTACCTTGTGCCAGTCACTGTTGTAATCTCTGTGCTTAGATTTCCTTACCCAGTCTCTGCAGGCCAATCCTACAAACAGAAAATACCATATTATTATTCCCATTTGCCAGTGAGAAAACTGATGGACAGGACAGAGTCTTTATCCCAAAGTCACAGAGCTACTAATTGGACCTGAATCTCAAACCCAAGCATGGGCCCATGCTCATAATATTTGGTTGAAAGTAGCATGCTGGAGCTGGAGCAGTGACTTGGGGTTGGAGCACTTGCCTAGTATTCACAAGGACCCCTGTTCAAATCCCAGCTCCACATACACAACTAAGCGTCAGAGAAACAAAGGCAAGATGAAAAAATAAATAAAATTGATCCTCTCTCTCTCCCTCTTTCTTAAAAAAAAAAAAAAAAGTAACATGCATGCTAGCTGGGCATGGTGGCACACACCTATAATCCCAGCAGCTCAGGAGGCTGAAGCAGGAGGATCACAAGTTCAAAGCTGTCCTCAGCAACTTAGCGAGGCCCTAAACAACTAAGCGAGACCGTGTCTCAAACTAAAAAGTAAAAAAAGAAAAAAGTTAAAAAAGGTCTAGGGAATGTGGCTCAGTGGTTAAGGACCCCTGAGTTTAATCCCCAGTACCAAAAAGAAAAGAAAGTACCAAGCTAGGAAATTCAGAAGGAGGCAAACTGAATTTTGAATCTAGATACTGCTGTGGACTACCTCTAATGTTAAGGCAAGTTACTTAAACACTTCAAGCATCCATGTCCTACATTTTTAAAATGTAGGCATTAATAGACTGAATTACATTAAACTGTGGAGGTTTTTGTTTTTGTTTTTGAGAGATCAAGTAATAAGAGCAGCAGCGTCATCTGCTTCAGGACTGGAAGGCACATAAGTTGTAAAAAGTTGTTGTGAGGCATGAATGAGGATATGGTCAAAGCAACGCTTGACCTAGGGGATGCTCCTGACTGAACAGAACCCAGGGCTGGGAACCCAAAAAAATGTGTTGGTGGCACCTAGGGCTCTGCTAGGCTCTCAGACTGCTCATTTGTTTTTGTTTTCTTCTTTTGTGGTGCCTCATGCAGGCTAAGCGTGCACTCTACCACTCTGCTATAGCATTCTTTGATGACCCTGTGGTCACAGCTAAATTGCACACTCAAACTCCAAGCAAGGAGAAACAGGGGTTAATAGTCATAAAGCACTTAGAGTAGTGCCTGGCATAGTCTTAGCGCACTGTGTTTGTTTAATACATGAATTTTAAAAATAAATCATATTTAAATGGCGCCTATATGTACTAGGATATTATGTAGAGTCTACTTCTTGTATGATGTCATAAATGGTTTCTAATTAATCCTATCACCTCTGAAAATCAATGTCCCTGAGAAATTTATGAAGACATCTACTGATATGCCAAAGGTTTACGCTATACTCTGTAATTTAATAGTTCTCATTTTGCTCAGCTCAAAGTAGCTTGGTTTTCAGTCCAATGTAAATCTCTAGGATAAAGTCATATATTAATAGATTTGGTGGGGTTTTTTGGTTAATAAATGATGGTCCAGGAAGAGGCCTGCAAATCTTATCATGTTCCAAGATATTTATCATGTTAAGCCCTAGATAAGCCCTTATCCTTCCAGATAAGACTGTATCTGTGTCACTTCCTGCATCTTGTCTCTATCTTGCTCTGGTGATGTGAGCGGACTGATGACAGATACTTTTCAGATGCAACAGGAAAAAATATATTCCTTTTTCTTCATGCTTTGAGGCTGAGTGTGCTATTGAGCTGTGCCTAAAGAGTAATCAAGGAATATTGAAGAGCCTGGCATATCTCTAGGCATCATTGACCCCGGGGGACCCAAGCAGTATAACTTACCTCAAAGACGTTTTGAATCTTCCTAGTATTAGAAACCATAGAGAGCCATCAAGTGAGGGGAGACAAGGACCAGGTAATCTAAAAATTGTCACTAATTTATGCTGCAGAGGGAGTACATTAGAAATAAGGATAAAGTTTCTGAGCATCATTGATTGTAAAATGAAATCTTCCCTGAGGAAGTCAAAGCTCCCTCAAATGAGGAAGATTGTTTTCAGTACCATCTGGGAGCTAAATCATAGTTGGAGAAGCCAGTCTTTAAGATAGGAAGTAAATACAAGATCCCTCAGGATGGGGAGGATTTCCCCAGCCTCCAGAGTCAGCTGTGCATCAGTGATTTCAGTATTTCTTTTATTGTTCTTCCAAGTTTGTTTTATCCTGGCCCTGCAGAAAGAGGACTCTTCAAGTCAGGTCTTGCTCCTTCCACAAATATTCCTCTGCCAGGAAAGTGGAAGAAACATGTTTAGTTGGAGGACATGAAGAAATGCCCATTTCTTTGGGGGGGAGTTAGTGGGAGAAGGAGGTGGGCTGGTGGAGACTGATAGTGACGATGAAACTTGGCCCTGATATTTCCAGGCTCAGTGGAGAACTATCTGCAGAAGAGGAAGGAAAGAAAAGGCAACCAACTTCTATCTAAGAATGAATTGTATTTTGTCACCATACTAACAATAATCACTAATTTTAATATCATTTGGTTTTTTTTTGTTTATTGTTTGTTTCCCCCAATACTGTAAGCTCCCTAGCTGTCCATTCTATGCCAAATCATCACCTCACACTGACCATACTCAATAATAACAACAGCAAACATTTATTGGCCAAAAAGTATGGGCCTTACTGTAACTTGGGTAAGTATTTCCCTAAGGCCCGTGTGTTGAAGACTTGGTCCTCAGCCTTGGGAGGTAGTGAAACAAGAGGTAGAGCTCAGTGAGAAGTCAGGGCATCAGGGCCAAGTCCTTGAAGAAGATGTTGGAACTCCAGCCTTTCCTTTTTCTCTTTTTCCATCATGTCCCCATGAGGTGAGTGGCTTTGTTCCACCATGGGCTCCCGCCATGATGTTCTGGCTCACCACAGACCCAAGGCAGAGTCACACAACCATGATCTGAAACCATTAGCCAAAATAAATCATTTCCATTATAAATTGTTTATCTCAGGTAACTTGCCACATGGTACACTATAATTATTTATCAGGGATTCAATCAGTTTATGGATCATTTTGCCATCCAAAGTTGTGGATCCAGTTCTTTTTCCCCAGATGTGGAAGTCAGTCCTTTCCCATGATTTCACTAATAATCATTCATAGAAGGACTTGGTACTTGACACTTGATGTTTGATTTGACCAAGAGTTTGCAGAGGTGGAAGAATTGATATCAAAGTGCCATAAGTCATTTAAAATTAAAAATCAGACAACTTCAAAAGTCACTAATTCCATAGCTGGTTCTCAGTCCCCCCCATCTCAGCTCTCCTTCTCTTGCCCAACTTCTCAGACCTGTTGCTTTGAACAAAGAACCAGATCTCTTCCAATTTTCTTCTGCAGAGCAACCAGGGATCTTCAGCCACAACTCCCATCCTCAGAGATAGCACATGAACAGCTAGGGAGTCTAAAGTGGCCAGCTCAGCAGCTTCATTTTGATTTTGAATGTCCTAGGATATGTACCGTGGTAACCTTTGGATCTGCAATCACCATAGTTTTGTAATTTGGCTAGTTTTAATTTAACTTCTTAGCTACATTTTCTAGAGAACTGCAAAGGTGTGGCCAGACTCCTGGGTTGAGTTGGATTTCTCTTGCCAAGGAGTCAGAAGTCAGAGATTACCAAATAGCTGAACCAACCAGGATAGGCCTGATTCAGCAGCCCTAGAATAATGCAGGGATGACCTGGCCATGGTGGGAAAGGACTGCTAATCACAGAGATGGCAAAGCCTGTGCCAAGAATGAGGAAGGGGTGGGGGTGGGGGAATCTGAGATTGAGTAGTAGAAAAGACCACAAAATCTGCAAAGATGGGAATGTTAGGTAAAGGCCTAAGCTGTGATGCAATTCAACTGTCACACCCAAATCCATCCTGAGCCCAGGCTTCCTAGTACTTCCACTGGTCTCTTGTCATTCCCACCTAACTGCCAGTCCCAACTTCTCCTTTCTGCAGGAGGCTGCGGGTGACTCTCTGAGCTGCCATGTCACTATGAGAGACCAAAATATGCTGCTCCCAAAGAACACTGTGGAAGACCAGAATGTATCACCATGAAATATGACTTTTTGGGCATAAGGATTATTTTAAAAAATAAGCAGCCAAAGAGTCTCTGAAAATAATATAGAAATTTACTTTTTTTTTAATTCAGAAATTTCTTGAACAATCAAACAAGCTTCTAATGAAATAATATATATATATATATTCTGAAAATTAGATTTACCCACAAGAAGAAGTTTACTTTTTCATAAGGGAAATTTACATCTCTAAAAGAAATCTGCATTGGTAATGATGTCTCCTGCTGTCTACCAGGAGAATGATACCCTAAATCACTAGACTGTCAATGGATACCAACACAAATCTGTGTAACTAATCTTATCCTTGTTCACCATGCTTTTCCAGAAACCTTCCATAACTATCTGAGCCAACACCTTTCTTTATTCATTCCAGGTAAAGATGTTTTAAGCCTGAATTCTAAGCTACCTCTCTAGATTTTACTAATATCTTAGGGGTGTCTCCCACTTTTCATGAGGTATACATAATATTCACCTTATGTTTGTTTTTCTCTTATTAATCTGCATTCGGTTACAGGGGACCCTGCCAGAGAGTAGAGAAAAAAATTATTTTTTTGCTCCCACAGATTTGATGATCCACATAGGACTTCTGGGTGACCCCACTTGCTCTGGAATATGAAGATGGAATCCCAGGAAAACTGGCAGAATATGACTAAGAGTGAGAATGCTGACCATAGTCAGCTCTGCTGCATCTTTTTGTAGTGACCCATCAAGAAAGGATAGTAAGGGGCTGGAGTGGTGGATTACAGCTCTTGCCTGGCATGTGCGAGGACGCGGGTTCAAACCCCAGCACACTTACACAACAAAGTGTTGGAGGAATAGTTGCATGAAAAATTAAATAAAAATTGCTTCTCTCTTTTTCTTTTTTTTTCTTTTTGAACAACCATACAAGTTTTTAACAAAATAATATAAAATGTGTATATATTCTGGATATTGCAATTACCCCCAGGAGTGCCCCCCGCCAATTACCCTCCCTTATCCCTCCCTTCCCCTTCCCACTATATCTCTAAAAAAAGTATTAGGTTGTAAAACATTACATCTTATCTGGATTTAACACATGCTACTAGACCAACTTTCTCACTGTCCAGGGTCTAGTCCCCACCTCCACAGATGAGTGGAGACAATCGACCCTTAGATCTCTGGGTTAAGCTGATTTTACTCAGCATGATCTCTTCCATAGCCATCCATTTACCTTGAAAGGCTGCAATATCATTGTTTCTAATTGCTGTGTAATATTCCATGGTATAAATGTACCACAGTTTTTGGATCCATTAAGAAGGAAAGGATGGTAAAGTATTCTACCACTGAGCTACATCATCAGCCCCCCCCCTTTTTTTAATACAAGATCTTACTAAGTTGTGAAGACTGGCTTTGAACTTGACATCTTCTTGGCTCAGGCTCCCAAGTTTCTGGGATTGATTACAGGTATGCACCACCAGGGCTGCCTTTGAATTTCATTTGTTTAAAGAAAAATTTACTTGTTCTGATTCTTTTATTGACTTGATCATTCAAGAGAATGTTGTTTAA
>PVKS010010198.1:0-61017 GCA_004027875.1 Aplodontia rufa
AACTTCAAATTGAATGACTTTCAGAGTAATAGGGGGATGGCTCTCTAGGATACTTGGAGGTGTAGGGAGGGGGATGGGAGAGAGGAGGGTGTATAAAGAACTCATAGGAGTCTGGAGATTGGGAAGATGGGGGAACCATCCCAGAAGCCGATGTCATTCCTCCACCAACTACCCATTTAACGCATGAGTTCTTCTGGGGGAAACTGCAACAGGTAATACCCAAGGTGGTTATCCGTGATCTGGCTTTTACCCTCAATAACAAAGTTTATATCCATTGATTGCTAATGTTTTGATAATGTTTCCCCCTCAACTGTATTTCTATATACTTCTTATAAAAAAAAAAGTGAGCAACGGTGCATACAATTGAATTCTTAGTGGAATTAAATTTAAAAACATGACATCTCACTAAATATGTAGACATGTCTCCTCACAATAATCATAAAGTAAATCATTTTGTCATGCTTTAAAAAACACACATTGTAATGCAATCAATCTCAATCATGTCTCAATAATAGCCAGTAGAGATAAGAGATTAATTTCTAGAAGTTTAATCAGGCTATACTTGCAGAACAGATTTAAATCATAACTCAATGATTGTTCTTTAGCCAAAGTTAACATGAAGGATACATTTGAAATGAAGCAGAGTTGGAGGTAGCTCAGAAATGTATGGAGTCAGCAGACCATGGACTGAGACCTCTGAAACTATGGGTCAAAATAAATTTTTCCTCCTCTTAATTGTTCTTTTTTTTTTGCCTTTGTTTTTAATCAGCTTTATTGAGATTTAATTTATGCACAAGAAAATACACACTGTTTACTTGTGCAGGGCAATGACTTTCACTACAATCAATTGTGGAACAATTTCACTACCAATAAAAGACTCTGTATTGCAAATTCACAGTCAAGTCTCGCTCCCTGTCAGTCTTTTTTTTTTAATTTTGTATTTTGAACAATCTTACAAGATTTTAACAAAATAATATAAAATGTGTATATATTCTGGATATTGCAATTATCCCCAGGAGTGCCCCCCCCCAATTACCCTCCCTTATCCCACCCTTCCCACTATAACTCTAAAAAAAGTATTAGATTGTAAAGCATTACATCTTATCTGGATTTAACTCAGTCACAGTGATACAAAGATGACTACTAGAAAATGGCACCAAGAAATAGGGCCACTACTGTGACTACTGACCATGTGGTTCAGAAGCCTCTGGAGCTGATTTGCAGGAGGAGTTTGGAAAATTTTGGAGACGTATGCAGGAGAAGCCATAGAATGTTGTAAGCAGAACATAGTGGGTGATGCTGAAGGGAGCTGCGAAGACTAGAATACCAACGGGGATGTGGACAGTAAAAGGTTTCAGAGAGGAATGAGGACACTATTGGGAATTGAACTAGAGACTATTCAAATTACATTTTGCCAAAAAAAAAAAAAAGTCTACATTTTGCTAATGTCCAGAGACTTTGTACAAGGCTAAATCTAAAGGTGATGAATGAATTAATTTGTTGGAGAAATTTTAAGGTAATATGAATTCAGGCAGTGGCAATGTGTATTACTGGTTGATTTTAACCAGGTTTCCCATAGGAATCAGTAGTGGAAAGCAGAGCAGAAAGATTTGAAGAACTTACAGTTTGACCAGAGAAGAAGTACGTGTAAGATTGGGGGCCAAGGAAGGCATGGTTGCTGAAGAAATTGATACCACTAAAAAGAAGCTAGATATTTTACACAGAGAAAATAGGAAATATATCTTAAAGGAATCTGAAAAAATCAGCAAGAGTACATTCATTATAGGTTCAACGGTGTAAAAGAAAAACTCATTTACGAGAATTGTGGGCTCCCTGTTCATACAGGCAGTGTCCAGGAAGTAGTTTCCCCAAGATTCATTTCACAGTGCTCAGCTGCTAGGCACACAGAGACAATTGCCGTTGGGTTCAAAGAGGCTTGGCTACTACTTGAGCTGGCAGCAGGCATAATCATCCACATGGTGCTCATTCTGCAGCAATGCAAGATACTGGAGTTAAGGCATCATTGACGTTTCTACCTAGACTTCAAAGAAAGGTCTCAGAGGCCAGGTAACCTATGGCAGGTTTGTAATCGCTGAAGGCTGCCCCTGAGAGTGTGATGCATGAGGTTGTGAGAATGAAGCTAAAGCTGAAATGGAGACGCCAGGGATTAAATGATGCCAGTAATGTAGAATGTCTGCTGAGTAAAGCTTCTGGCTATGGACAGGGCCAGCCCAAGAGACGTTATGCGGACTTCTACCAGAAAGGCTATTGGGGTGTGGCTGCCCAAGACCCTTGGAGCTCACATCTCACTGCCATATTCCCCAGACGCAAGACAGGAAGCTAAAGGACTGCTGGGTTTTGGCCTTGCTTTGGTCCTATCCTTTCTTTCTATACCCTTAGTCCTCCCTTTTATAATGGAAGTTCTTATCCTGTGGCATTATATTTTGAATGTTCCTAAATTAATTTTGATTTTTATAGAGGTTCACATCCAAGAGTTTCCCTGGAGTCTCAGAGAAGACTTTTGGGCAATGTTGAAACTGTTAAGACTATGAGGACTCCTGGAGATGGACTAAATACATTTTGCATTGTGAGATGGAAATGAGCTTTTGGGGGCCAGTGAGAGAATATTGTTTTGTATATGAGGTGCCCTACCCGAACCTCCTCTGTCTATGTATGAATGTTCAGAGGTGAAATGATTAGATTATACCTCTGGCTCCTACCTCTCCATCTCTGCTTCCTGGCTACTATGACCTCAGCAGTTTTTTCCCACCATGCTCTTCTACCATGATATTGAACCCAGAGAAGTGGAGTCAGTCAACCATGGACTGAGACCTCTGAAATTGTAAACAAAGTAAACTTTTCTTCCTCTAAGTTGTTTGTATCAGTTATTTCAGTCACCATAATTTAAAGCTGACACACATATTAAGCAAAATTAACCAGACACAGAAGGACAAATATTTCATATTCTCCCTCTCATGTGGGCAGTGAACTTTAAGGTAAAAATAGGAATTTCTAAGCACTGGGAAGGGTATGGTTAGGAGCAAACATAGAAGGGAGGATGGACATGATTAGCTCACAATGTACGTATATGTGGAAATAACACAGTAATCCCACTAATATGTATAATAAAATATAAAATACTCCCTAAATCTGCACTGTGATTTGTTCCTCTCTGTATGTCAACTTTATAGTTTAGTTTATTACTTTAAACTTTGCAACTGTTAGAATGTTATCAGAATTATGACTATAAGTATTTGTGAGAATATAAAAAAGGAACCCCTTGAATACTGCTGGTGGGAATGTAAATTAGTAAGGGCACTATGGAAAATAGTATAGATGTTTCTCAGAAAACTGAAGACAATTATCATTTGACCCAACAACCCCAGCTCCAGTTATATATCCAAAGGAATTGATATGGCAGAAACATATCTGCACTGCTATATTCATTACATCGTTAAAGTAACCAAGAAATGGATAAAGATGAAAGGATAAAGAAAATGTGATTATATATACACAAAGGAATACTGTAAAGTCTTTTAAAAAGAAGAACATTCTGTCATTTGTAACAACATTATATTAAGGAAAATAAGTCAGGTACAAAAAGACGTATGATCTCACTTATATGTAGAAATCTAAAAATGTCAGTCTCAAAGAAACAGTAGAAAGGTCATTACTAGATGCTGGGGGTGGAGGGAAAGGAGGGATGTTTGTTAAAGGTTACAAAGTTTCAATTACATTTGAAGGAATACATTATAGTGATCTCTTACACTGCACAGTGACCACATTTAATGATTATGCATTGTATATTTCAAAACTGCTAAAATGATAAATTGGTGAGCTAAAACATTTAAAAGGGGAGGAGGATTACTTCATTCCACTAGCGTCCATTTTGTCAAGTCACATATCAGAGAAAGATACTGATAATACATTTTAATAATATAAAAATCTAGTGGAGTATAACAGTTAAATGAAGACCATCTGAGGATGGACATTTCTACTAGAATACTGTAATGGAAGAATTTTAAAGCAGCCTATAGCAACATAGAAATGAAAAGATACTGCCTTGGTAAAGAGTTTAAAATCTAAGAGCTACTGAAAGAAGAAAAGAATGATTGAGAAAAGTAAAGAATGGGATTATCTAGCTCACAGTTTTGCCTAAGACCAGCTCTGGTTAGGGAAAAATGTACATTTCCTTTGAAGCTAGTGGCATGGTATAGAAAGAAGAGAGGGATTGCATAAAAGCAGTTCTTTGTGGGATAAATAATTTCCATATAATTCCACTGTTTACATGTTTAAAGGGTAGTTTTCCCTACGTATACATTTATTTAAGAAATTTCTGAGTAGCACTAATTGCTACTGTAATAGACACTGCCAGAAGGTTTGATTTGGTCCTTTTTCACCCATTTTTCTCTGTAGCAGATTTACTAGAGTAATCATCATCACATGAGGCTTCTCATTTATACCAATTATGAATAATTATTTCTGTCCAGTTTAGAATCATTGTAAGCCATCAGCATCTGAAAGATTAAGGAGAGTCACATAAGTAAGATTGAAAAGCTCATGTGAGTGCCAATTTTCAGTTAGAAAAAGATAAACAAAGCCAAGAGAATTCATTTGGCATCTTGTGTAGAGATTTCTCAAGAGGGTACCTAAGTAAGATGTTGCAATTCTTGCAACACGTAGTTTATAATTAAACCAAAGTGGTGTATTTCAAAAGCAGAGATAAAGCTATAATTTTAAAAAATTAAAAGAATGAGCTGGTCTTAAATTCTGCAGCAAAAATTCATGAGAAATTATCTAAATATATCTTTGAACTAATCATCATAAGATGGCTGAAATATCAATTTTAAAGGACACAAAAGTATATTTAGTATTTGTAAATGAAAACCAAGACTAATGTATTAAGAGTAATATGGGCTTCTGGGGTTTTCAGTACTTTTTAAACTTTTTATACTTGTTTTGAGTTTATTCCCAAATAATCTGCAGTAAAACTAATGTACATTTTTAATTAACTTGCAAAGTAAACTAGGAGTTGAGCCAAAAGGAAAATTCAAAGATTTAATCTAGACAGTAATCTAATCCTTGAACAATATATACCTGGTTATTATCTCTATCAGTGTTTATAGAATATGCTCATCTTTTTTGCATGTGGATTTCCATTGGCTTTACAGAAATATTTCTTTTATCTTGCAATATTACATTTTCCAACTAGGTGTACTCTATTTAGTGAACTTAACACTCTATTTTCTTTATAGTTAGAGAATCTGAATAAAAATGCAAATGCTTAGTGTTATTGAGATTTTGGGGAACCAGTTCATCACTGGTTACTGAATTAATAATGGAATTTTAAATTATCTATCTACGAGACCCAAGACCCAAACGCTGGATTTAGAATCTTCCACTGAGTTCTAATTTTCAGTAGTGCTAATGAAACTTCCCAGGTGTTATGAATTTAGAAGTGCAGGGGGAAAGTGGTAATAAGTAGGGTAAAAGTAATATGTAACATTAATGCTTTACCATATGTTAGATATTATGGTAAATGCTGCACACTAATTATCCCAGCCTCAAGCAACCATGTGACAAATGTACTAAGAGTTATCACTACAGAGCATGTAAGGAAAATGAGACTTGGAGATGTAAAATAAATTTCCTAAGGTTACACAGCAATAACATCTGGGTAAAAATTTGATTCCAAAACCTGTGTACCTAACCTGTACCTGACCATTTCCTGAAAACATGACTACTTCAAAGCCAGGAGCTGACCTAATTCCCATGGATAATCACTACCTGTGCTTCTCTGCACTGAATTGATAAAATTCTCACTTACTCTTCTGTAAGACCCAGGTCTGGATTTGAAATCCTTCTACCTGGAAGTCACAGAATCTACCTACAAATCAGTTCTCTCTACCATAAAATGAAGGTATTGGATTACATGTCCTTTCGGGTCACTGTGAGCTCTCAGGTTATATTATCATAATGTATTCCAGCTGTAGAGTAATTGGAAAGAGCTTTAAACCACCCGTAAGGAGTTCAAGATTTTTTCCATTAACTTATTATGATTGGGGACATGTCACTTAACCTCTCTAGTTACTATTTTCCTCATTTCAAAGGCTATTAATATGTACATCAGTGCTTCAAAAAGTGTGTAATATAGCATATATACCACCACATCAAAATCTGTATTATAGAATTGAAATCTAGGATGTAATAAATTGTATTAAATTGGTTTCTCTTTTTCACCTCATTACTTAAAACATCTGACCTGTGATATTTTAAGATAATGCCTATTTATAGTAGAATTAAATAGACAAAGGGAAAGAGGAGAGAAATCACACCTCCACTTTTCCATTAATATATAAGAAGGGTGAAGAGTATTCAAAGAAGATAAATAACCCCATAAAGAGGGAGAAAAATATGTCCCTTATTAATACATTAAATCAATTCTAGTGAAAAGCATCAGCAGAAAATAATCTGTATACCTTGGCTCTTTTGCAGTCGGACAAAGTTAATGATTAAAATCTCCCAGATTTTCCACTACATTATGCCCAGGGTGTCTATTTGCTTTGATTGATATTATTTTATCTCTTTTGGGCCAAGGATGACTGCCCTTGCTTTTGTGTAGAGATTAATAATTGATTAGTTCATACTTTGGAGTGTTAGTAAAAGGAGATTTGTAACTTTTGCTTACTGTCTTTTACATGGTAACGGTCAGGCATCAGGAGGTGCACCAAGATTCCCAGGTGGAAAAATGAAAAGATTCTTGGTTTTCCTACTTGCTGTAGCATTTGGGCATGCTCTTGAAAGAGGTAAGATTTCTCTTGTTGTGACTACTCAGAAGAAGTCTTACTAATTCAATTTGTTACCTCTTTGAAAATCATATAAAAGGTAAGAAACAGAATAATTGCTAAATATGTTGGGAGAGAGAAGAAAAGATCAAAGAGGGATTAATCTAAGTTCAATTATGCCTTACACTATTAAATTGGAATAGCAAATAAAGGGGGTATCATGAAAGAAAATGGAATTATGAAATTTATCAATTATCCCTCCACTCTTCTTTGATAAATAAGAACTGAAGAGAATGGTTTGAAATCAGAAAGATAAGGTAACTGAAGACTGATCATTACTGAGCTTTTTTTCAGAGTTCAAATATTGATCCATATTGAAAGCATAACACATTGTGTCAATGATGCGTACAGTCAGCTGAGAGATTTCTTTGATCCTCCTCAAGGAATTATATCATGAAGTATTTGAAAACTCTTACAGTTTTTGAAATGCCTCCACATTTCTATGACTATGAAACATGATCATAAATAAGATAACTGAACTGTTTTTCACTGAAATTGTTCTTCCTTTAGTGTCTTCATCTTCAAGCAATCTTTAAATTTTTTAATGATACAAACAGATTATGTAAAGTATAAAACTATGAATTTTGAAGCTAGGGAACTTTTTATATCAGTTAAAATTTACTTTTCTGGCTGGTTTTTAATGCTTTTAAGGGAATCTGCATTTGTCCTACTTTGTAAAATTAAATTTTTCATTTAGAGCTATGAGTTAATAGTGTTACCCAAGGTATACATTTTTGTTCATGGTAGTAATATATTTAACCAGTAAAATAAAATTTATATTCCCAGGAATTATCATTTATTAACTGTAACATATATAGCCTTATTATTATTTTTATACTTTTCTTTGATGTTGCTTCTGTCATCCAAATTATTTTAAATTTCTTTTCATTCATCCATAGATCCTTAAGTAAACTGTAAGTAGCTAGTAAGACTACAAAGTCAGAGATAAAGCAGGATATAAGAAGGTAAAATAAATTGTGTAAGTTCCAAGAAACTCTTAACACTTACTTCTTTGCCCCAGATTTCCCTGGGTAAGATCAGAACCTGAAAATTGCAGCTGATGCTGGTTCCAATCACAATCTATAAGCACAATGATCAAGAAATGGGCTGAGTCTTGGAAATAAGTATGGAGACTATAAACTGAGGTGTGGGTTGCTATCTTGGACTGCTGACCCCATTATATGTGCATTGGCTCCACTTCAGAATTTTAAGCCCTTTGGAGCTTAACAGGACATTCTGCAATCTCTATTTCGACATTCTTAGCAGTCCTAGTCCCAGATGAAATGGAAGCTCAAAACTTCAACTCAGCTCTCTTAACCATCTGAACTTCAATCTTACCACGGGCCATAGGTCAGATGATATTCTAAGACATATAAAATATATTTGTAAGCTATAAATACCAAATATTTGGGAATAGAAGTTGGACCCACCAATTCCTCTAATACCTGATTTTGAAACAAAAACCAGGTCAGTGATTTACCGGGAAGCTGTCTTCCCTCCTGACAGGAAGTTGCAAAGTATACAGATTAAAAGGGTTCAGCATGGGGCTGGAGTGGTGGCTTGGCGGTTATGGTGCTTGCCCAGCATGCGCAAGTACCCAGGTTCAAACCCAAGCACCCACTTATACAACTAAGTGTCAGAGCTATGAAAGCCATGTGAAAAACTCTCACACACTGTCCTTCTCACTTAAAAAAAAAAAAAGGTTCAGCAGATTCATGGGTTCTAAGCAGCCTTACAGGGTGAGATTGGTTTGAGTTGCCTATTACAGTTATAGAAAGCTGATATCTCATATAATGGTCAGCAGTTCCTTTTAAGTTTTGATGTCAAATATGGCTAAAGTATTATAATCTGGTGACAATTAGAATTTAATACCTAGTACATATCTTGTAGAAAACACATTTCATTTTCTACCTAAATGACAGTGGCAAAGGTCATTATTAATTTATTTGCCTTAAAGTCTCTATTTAGCCTTACTGAGGTAAATGGAGTGCCTAGAACACATAACACAATCTAAATCACAAAATTTAGCATAAAAATATCATTGAATGCATAATACTTATGAAATGTCCCTTTTAAATTACAGTTCTTATACATGGCCAATAATGAGCTCCAATTTTCCGAGATTTAGTGAGAAAATTAGGAAATTGTATCCCATTCAGGAAATAAAAACCTTATTGGTACATCAGTATAACAGATAACTGCTACATAATTGTTTTGACCTTTTTAAAAAATTTTGAGAACTTATACCATAAAGAAATGATAAATGAGGAAATAGATATGTTTAATTTGACTTAAACACTGTACAATATACATGTATCGATACCCTGCTTAAAAATTAAAATTATGTAAAAATACATAAATCTAATATTTATAAGAAGAATTATTATTAATCTTTAAAGGAATGTTTATCTATATGCAATCATTCCAATTTTAGTCTGCTGGAATTAAAATTACATTTAAATGATTCAGGGGTTCTGACAAAATCAAGTATGATAATAGAAATGTAAGTGATATGCATAAAATATATCCTTGCCTTTAGATGCATGTTTCATTATCAGGTTATATAGGTATAACTTTAATAATTATTTAGACATACATATTAATAGGAAATGGTGAAAGAAAAATACCTGTGCACATTATTTTCTGAAGTTTTTTAAAAAATATTTTTAATTGATAAATCCATTTGTGGAGCATAATGTGACTTTTTTTGTTTTTTGTTCTTGTTTTTGTTTTTGGTACCAGGGATTAAACATAGGGTGCTTAATCATTGAGCCACATCCATCCCCAATCCTTTGCTTAGAGCCTCACTAAAATGCTGAGGCTGGCCTTGAATTTGCAATTCTCCTGCCTCAGGCTCCCATGAGTCACTGGGATCATAGGCATGCACCACCATGCCCAGCTATAATGTGTCATTTTTATATGTACACAATGTAGAAAGATTAAATCGAGGGAATGGACACATCTATCACTTCTCTTATCACTTTTTGTGGTGAGACATTTGAAACATACTGTATTTTGTAATATATACAATACATTGTTATGAGTATCCTGCTTCCCAAAAGGTCTCAAAACATTCCTCTTATCTAACTGAAACTTTGCACACTTTGATCAATTGTTTCTATTCCCTACTCCCAGATCCCACACTAGTAACTGGCCACTAGTGACCATCATTCCACTCTTTACTTCTGTGACCTTGACTTTTTAAAATTCCATGTAAAATCATGTATTTTTATTTCTTCCTGGCTTATCGCACTTAGCATAATATTTTCTAGGATCATCCACATTATTGAAAGTAACAGAATTCCCTTCTTTCATAAGGCTGAATAGTATTACATTGTGTATGTGTGACATTTTCTTTATCTATTCATCCATTATGGACACTGGGGTTGTTTTCATATCTTAACTATTATGAATAGTACTACAGTGAACATGGGAATACAGAGATCTTTCAATACATTGACATCAATTTCCTTCAATATATACCAGAAGTATTATTGATGGATCATTTGACAGTACTCTTTTTAATTTTTGAGGAATCGCCATACTATTTTCCATAATGACTGTTTTAATTTATATTCTCATCAACACTATGCAAGGGTTCCTTTTTCTCCACATTCTCACAAATACTTATCTTTCATATTTTTCATAGAAGTCATTTAAATGAGCTGGAGGTGAACTTATAGGTTTGGTTTGCTTTTCCCTGATGATTAGTGTTGTTGAGAACATTTCCCATATGCCTGTTGGCCATTTATATGTCTTCTTTTGTCCATTTTTTTAATTTGGTTATTCTATGTTACTGAGTTTCTTATATGATTTGAATATTAACCCCTTATCAGATACATGGCTTGCAAATATTCTCTCTCACTCTGTAGGTTGTCTCTTTATTGTTTCCCTTTGCTGTGCAGAAATTTTTTAATGTGATATAATTGTATTGTCTACTTTTTGCTTTTGTGGCCTGTGCCTTTGAAGTTGCATCAAAATAATCATTGCCCAGACCAGTATTGTGTAGCTTTCTCTTGTGTTTTCTTCTGTAAGTTAAGCAGCTTCAGGTCTTACAATTAACTCTAACTCATTTTGAATTGATGTTTTCTTAAGTTTTAATTGAGATCAATAGTATATGCCAACCATAAAAGCAGAATCACTGCAATTTCTTATCTATATCACCTCATGACAGGAGTATAATATAGAAATACAACTTTGTTCTCCCTTCTTGAATGACAAGATTTCACAATACATGCTCAATGAATTAGCTTTTTAAAAGCTACACATGCTGTGTCTAAAACTGCACTAGGTATCCAGGACTTCTAATTTAGATATAACACTTTCCCAGAAAGAACTTTAACAGAAAATGAAAGTTTTCCTTAGAATGAACATAATTAGTATTGACCTACTTTAAAAGCTCTATCAGCAAATGCTTTTACTGAGTGTTACTTCAGTTCCATCTCTACTGAGACCCAAAAGCTTGACTGACACTTTCAATCAGGCTACTTGCCTTTTTGTTTTCCTGTATAAAACCCTATAAGTTTGGGGGGGGGTTGTTTTGGGGGACTTTTTTTTACTTTCAGAGTCATTTTATTACATTTGAAGCATTCTTATCACACGAATTTGGAAGAAAAAATAATTTATGAAATGTTTTGTAAACAAAATTTTATAACTTTTATGAATTCATCTAGATAATTAGCATATGTATTACCTCACATAATTGTCATTCCTATGGTGAGAATACTTTTATCAGCTCCTTTAATATTTTAATTTCTTAGTTTTTCTAAGGTGTACATAAGCATATACGATGACAATTATAAAAGAGCTTAATTTGTTCTAATTCAGTCTCCAGGTTTTCACCAAAAAAATAAAAGGCGCTCAAAGAACTTAACACCAAAAAACAAATAACCCAATCAAGAGATGGGTAAAAGAACTAAGCAGACACTACTCAAATGAAGAAATATAAATGGTTAACAAGATATGAAAAAATGTTGAACATCTTTAACAATTAGAGAAATGTGTTTAAAACTACTGAGATTGCACCTCACTTCAGTTAGAATGGCAATAATCAAGAATATGATAATGTTGGCAAGGATGTGGGGAAAGGGTACACTTATATATTGTTGGTGAGACTACAAACTGGTACAACCACTCTGGAAACCGGTATGGAGGTTCCTCAAAAAACTAGGAATGGATCCACCATTTGATCCAGCTATCCCACTCCTTGGTATATATCCAAAGGTCCTAAAAGCAGCATATTACAATGATGCAGCCACATCAATGTTTATAGCAGTACATTTCACTATGGAACCAACCACGGTGCCCTTCAACTGATGAATAAGAAACCTTGGCATATACACAAAATTGACTATTAGCCATAAGAAAGAATAACATTCTTGTTTGTTGGCAAATGGATGGAACTGGAGGATATCATGCCAAGTGAAATACGACGGTCTCAAAAAATCAAAGATTGATTGTTCTCTCTGATTTGTGGAAGTTAACCCAAAATAAGGAAAAGAACACAGCAATAGACAAAGGAGAAGAGACAAAGCTTATAGAGGAAAGAAGAATTAAATAGGGAAAGTTCATGGAAGGAATCAGACAACTTTCTCAGTCACATCAACATGTATATCAATGATCACTAAATTAAAAAAAATATTGAATTTTTTTTAAGGAGGTGGTAATGAAAAGTAATCATCAACTTTTCCAGGACTGGTACTCATAGGTTAAAATTTCAGAAAGGCATGAATACTGATTCTTTATCACCATTAAAAGAATAGTATGAGGGGGCTAGATTGGTGACTCAGCGGTTGTGGCACTTGCCTGGCATGCACAAAGACATGAGTTTGAACCCCAGCACCACGTACACAAGAAAGTGTTGGAGCAATGAAGGCCATGTGAAAAACTAGATAAAGTTGATTCTCTTTCTCAGTCTCTCTCTCTCTCTTTAAAAAAAATAGTATGAAATTCCAATAGAGTAATTAGCTAATTCACAAAATATGAAAACACAAATTTCCATAAAATAACTTGTACACAAAGATCACATATTTTTAAAATGCTATACAAAATATAGTTAACATTGGAGGTGAATAACTACAATCTTATAGGATTTGGGGAGGATTTAGGGGAATAATGTGAGTCAAATACTAGAATGGTAGTCACCATTCAGATGTTAACTGCTCAGATGTTTACTGTTATCATGATTTTATTACTTACCCTTATAAGGACTGAGCATTCTTAATCCAAAAATCTGAGCATTTTGGATTTTGTATTTTCAGATTAGGAATTCTCACCTGGCAAAAATCAATTTAAATATCCTAAAATCTAAAACTCCTTGAAATCCAAAACACTCTGATCTCTGATAAGAGACACTCAATCTGTACTGCTTTACAGCCTGAGCACAGCAATGCATTCTAAATTGCCAAGTCAAGATGCAGGAGGTATTACATGCACCCATCTCAATGGTGCATCTACTATCTTCACTCCTTAAAAAGCAATTGTAAATGAGGAAATGAATAATCCACAAAAAGAATAAGAGGAGAATAACTAGAAAAATTCTTCCTTTGGGACTTTAGTGGATGTCCAAAGGACAGGGTACCACCTGGCATGATTCCAAAGACATTAGTCTGAATGAGTCTGTGAATTGATTCTGTTGCAGTGTAGTTTGTGGGTGACTAATTTAGAGACCTTAAATCTCCTATGTTTTCAAATTTTCAAAATCTAAAAGTTCAATTTGTTCCAGTAATATAATCCTAAGAGGTACATTTAATTTCCTCTGGATTAGTGAGTGAATCTATAAATGTTATATAGGTCCCAAAATTTAGTCTTAAAATAATTGAATTTCTTTCCACTGACTCAAACTCAAAAAACTGCATGCCTATTTGTAGTTATCAATATTAATAAGAAAATCCAAATTGATGCTCAATATAATAATGCTTAATATAAAAATGTCAATAGAAATGAATCAAAGAACACTGAAAATTAAAATAAAACCAAGTGTTAATTCAATTATCTCTTCATTGACAGTGTTTCTAGTCATATATCAGTCTCCTATAACCAGGGCATCTTCTCAAATCAGCCCAATATTTAATTTCTCAAGTAAAATTACTTCTCTGAAATCACCAATATCTGGCCTGACAAGTTTGATTAAACAGTGCAAACTGTGTTCTTAAAAGGTAATGTTTTAAGAGAAACACTAATATATATACTAACCTTTTCTAAAACGGGTGATGCTGTCAATACAGAATAGAAATACCAAAGAAATGAAATTGCAAAAGCGTAGAATACCTAACAGAACTCCAAAAGCCTATGATTCTCTGGAACACAATAGGGAAATACCAATTTAAGACATTGTGTTAGTCAGCTTTACATCGTCGTGACCACTGTTCAAACTAGAATGGACTAGGTTATAGCTCTCAAAATCCAATCATTTCACCTCCAAACATTAACAAAGGAGAATATGGGGGATGCCTCATGTCCCAACCATAATAGGCAGTTTCTAGCATCCTGTTTAAGCATCAAGTCAAGTCTATGTCATTTAGGATTCATTCTTTGCTCCTGATACACAAATAGCTTTCCTGGGAAATCAAGCCACATTTTAGTGAAAAATTATAACAAAGTGAAAGCACCCAAAATGTTTTTTTTTTCTTTTGGAGACTTTGTACAAGACAGTAATTAGCTGGTTAGCTCTACCCATTAGGACAAAAGTTCCATAAGGGCAGAGATATGTGTATCTTGGTTTCCATTGTATACTCAGATTCAGCACTGAACCCAGCACAGGACAAGTACTTAAAAATCATTTGTTGCACATATGGATGAATACTGTCAGCTCTGTTAAGAAAGGAAAAGTACATCAATCAATAAAGATTTCCTCAAAGTAAATCAGATTTGTTTTCAAAATTCCAGAATTAGACATAACTTAACCATTTTTATTATATTGTGAAATATTCTGGTTATGATGTTATAAAAAGTAAAAATTTTTATTAGTGAAATTTATAAACATTTTATACTGAGTGTCATTGATGTGAAAATGACTTCACAACAGTAACTAAGATCATGCCAATATTTAATGGAACCATATCAAGATCCAAATCACCCTCTTTGACTAAATAGTAAAGGAGAGAACATTTACAATTCATATGAGACATATTTTAACTATTTGAATCAGAGTGAGCTAACTAATGTAGGAAATATTTGTTAAGTAGTACTGAAGTGACATGGGGAGTTAATTTTCAATACTCACATTACAAATTAAGTTCAGTATTCATTTGCTGGGTTCCTCAAATGTTCATTGACAGTAACCCATTTGAATATAGGAATTCACTTTGTAACTGAATTGCCATAATACAAAAGTAGCCATAAAAATAACCTCCTTAGTTCTATAGAGGGAGTTTATTAAACAGTCAGTTCATATGCATTAAAAGGAAAATATTCAGGGCTGGAGCGGTGGCTTGGCAGTTATGGCACTTGCCTGGCATATGCAAGTACACAGGTTCAAACCACAGCACCCACATACACAACTAAATGTCAGAGCAACAAAAGCCATGTGAAAAACCAAATAAAAATCAATTCTCTATGTCTCTCATTGTCCTTCTCTCTTAAAAAATAAAAGAAAGAAAGTATTCCATTAGAACTATTTTTTGTGACTTAAAACATTGTAAATTGGGGAGAATCCATATAAACTCTTCTTAATTCTAAAAGGTACTAATTTATAATCCCTGAGAAATGATCTTAAAGATCCTTGCACTATACTCAAGAAAAAAATATATATACATATAAATTCAGTATCCCCAGTGACAAAGCAAACTCAAACTCACTTCTTCAAAATGCTGCTATTGTTTTAGCTATTAATTATACTGAAGTTTTATGTTGCTAAATGTCACTGCCCTGTAACTGCCAGACATTTTTCCCATTTACACTTTAGCAAAAACATAAAATAGCTCCACTGACATCCTGAAGCATTGCTCTTCACTAAATGAGGGCAGTTGTATCCTATATTCTATGTCCTAATCTTCAGCACCTTAGAATACCATTAATGATGAGAAATTTCTGCCTTACTTTGATCTTTTGAACTCATTACAATATAGTCTTTAATAATATACATAAAAATCCCATGCAAGGTAAAGTACCCACATGTTCAAATCTGACATTATTCTGGAAACTAGGACAAAGCAATAGGATTGATAAATTAAAGGTTCATAGAATACAAAAGGCCACTGCAACACAACTTTGTTGTATCTGAGAACCTTCACATTCACACTACTGATGTCCCTTTTACTATTATTTTAATTAGTGTAATATATATGATTCTTTGTGGTGTATGATCATAGTCTAATTTAGTAGATTTCATTCCCCATACTCTGCCCTCTACCCTCCTTCTCCATTCCTTTCCTCTAACCTATTGTTCTTCCTTCTATTTGTGTGACATCCCTCTTGAGATTTTTATGGTTTTCATTTGAATTAGTCTCTTCTTACAAATGCTTCTTAAGCAACTGCAGGATACAGCCTAACAGGAAGCTGAGTGTGGTGCCATTTTCCACAAAGGCCGGTGAGGCAGAAGGACTACAAGGCCAGAGGGCAGTGAGCTCCCTGGTATCTATAGCCCTCATGCTAGACCACAGTGACATTACCACCTAACTGGCCCTTTTTACAACTAGGAACCAATGGCAGGGGTCAGAACCAAACCCTATGAGCTGGACCAAGAGAAATATCAGGACGATACCAATGTGAAGATCATCTGCCAGGAGGGCATTGCAAGGGGCAAGTCCTAACTCATGGAGAGATCTCTCATGAATGGAATTTCAGCTACAGTGGCTGTCCCCACATGCCCTCACTTTGTACAAACACAGGGCCACCATGGATGGCAACATTATCCTCATGGACCTTTGGGACATGAAAGGCCAGGAGCATTCCAGAGCGTGCATACCTCCTACTACTGCAATACCCATGCCTGCATCTGGTGTTGACGTGCAGGAGAAAATTACCTAGGAGAACCCAAGAATCTGGTGTACAGAGCTTGGGGAGGTCAGGCCAGAAATCCCAAGCATCGTGGTGACCAAGAAAATCAATACAGACTTATGTGTGATCCCTCAAAACTTTCAATTTTGTCAGGAAGTTCTCCCTGCCTCTGTACTTTGTCTCTTGCTGATGGTACCAATGTCCTGAAGCTCTTCAATGATGCAGTTTGAGCACCTATGTCTTACAAACAGAATTCCCAGGACTTCATGGACAAGGTTTTGCTGAAGATCAAGAACTTCAAGTTGGAGGAGGAAGAGGAGGATTTGCCTAACATCAGAGTGGCAGGATGGAGAGCCTGACACCCTCCTGATCAGAAGGCTGCCATTCATAGCTGACCTGGGTGGGGAGTAGGGGAGCCTTTTTGGAATACCCCTTTAGCTCTGCATGGAGAATCTCTGCAGTCTGCCCTAACTCAGTCTCTGCCAACCCCTTCATCCCGTGATTCAGGATGCAGTCAGCAATGGTACACTCTGGATAGGTGTGAGGTTCCCCCAGATCTGCTTGAGATAGAATTAGGAATTTGTGTCCTTCACACCTCCCACCCCTACCTGAGCCACGGAAAGAACTAGGGAACACATTTTTGTATCTCTTCAGTAAATTAACATTTAGGTGGTTGCTGGGTTTTTTGTTTGTTTTTTTATATTTGTTTTTAGGTTCTCTTTTTTCTTCCCAAAATTGACCTCAGGTACTATGCCTTGCTTTTCTTCCAAGAGAATGACTGCTAATCCCTGATAACTCTAATCTCCCACTGCAGAATGTGAGAGGCCTCTTCCCTTTTCCCCCTTTAGTCTTCTAGATAACTTGTTTAAAGATATTTTTGAGCAGACAACTATTCATTCCAAGTTTTTGAGCACCTAATAATTTCAGGATCTCTTATAGGTCACATCAAGATCACAGGAACAGGTTTGCCATCAAAATTAAGGTGACAGTTCTAACCATACTTGGTCATGTAAATACACAAAAGAAAGTAACAGTACTGTCCATAAGCAGCAGGTCACACAACCTTGCTACAAGACAGCCATTTGGATTACAAAAATCCACTTTCAGAATAACAGCTCCATTTGAAACCTCTCATCAGCTCAGGAGCTTCTCCTGGGTTTCTCTAGGAGAAATGGAACGCTGTGCCTCCTGGGGGTGGTAAAGGCTATGGAGGAAGAACTGTCCTGCTGGCTTTGCACCCTGCCCATATCTGTGGCTTGTTAGTGTGCTTTTATGACCATCTTGGTCATCATTTGCACTGTGATCTTTAATTTGTATTGTTTCTGATTTTATAGTAAAGATTAAGTTACAAAAAATATGTGGCTTAAGAATGCTTTTGTCTCTTAATTCTGACTATTCTCACCCCAAAAATATATTTTGTGTTGTCCCTCTGAAAAATTTGCAGTCAACAGCTTTCTTCATAAATCTACCAATCCTATCATGAATCTAAAAATATAAAGTATGCACGCATACACACACACACACACAAAATAACCTTCCAGTTTATACCCAACCATCACCACCTATGCTCCAACCATAAAAAATTTCTACCCAGGCATACTCAGTATTCCCAGAAATATAATTGTTAGACAAATGAGAACATTTTTGGAAAAAAATAAATGACAGTAGTTACCATCATAACTTCTGAGATAACATTCCCAATGTTTAAAGCCAAGAGGGTAGAGTACTAAAAATTAAAGCCCCTTAGACTAGATATTAGACCATTTATATACTTATAATTTTTCAAAAGATGTAGCATCAAATGCTGTTGGGAGGGGTGGAACAGTGGATCAGAGGTGCTTGCCTGGCATGCTCAAGGACCATAGTTTGAATCCACTAAGTGTAGGAGCAATGAAAAACTACATAAAAGTGATTCTCTCTTTCTCTCTCTCATTGTCCCTCTCACTTTAATAATAATAAAAAGTGGTGTTGGGTAATTACCTAGACGTATATGTATAAATGATGGGAGGAGAACGCTGACTGACTTCCATGTCATAGGCTTCCATACATACATAGTAGGCATGTTAAACAAGCAAATCTCATAATCAGTAAAGAATTCATCTCTCACTGTGAGAACTGGTTACCTCCCAAAGTTTGAATGGACAAAGACCAGATCTCAGGACTTTTCATTTTCATTAACACAAAGGCCCTCTTTTTTTTTCCCACCCTGTTCCAACTACCTCATTGCTTATTCCAGTCCTGTGGTAGAAATTGTAGACATGATTATTTGCCTCGCTTTTGCTTTGCCTATTCCCCTCTTCTCCTTCCTCCCACTCTCTAGGTTGCTTCTAGTTCTTCCAGGGCTAACTCATGGGAGAGAGAAGTTAGCAGGAGAAGCAACAGCAGGAAAAACTAACTCGGTGGGCAGCTGGGGAGTGACTGTCCTTCCCTCTGGTTATGGACAGGTATGATGTTGATGTATTTTATTTGGTGAATTCTCTTCCATCATACCACAGATGTCTCACAGCCAGCTGCTACCTTAAGACTCCTTCTGGAGCCCCTATTTTCAAGTCATCTGCCTCTGCACAGAGCTGCCTCACTGCTGGCAGCCTACTGCCTGCCAGATAGGATTAGGGGGAGATATCTAAGATGGCTCTAACTCAGCTGCTCTCCTGCTTGGTCCACATCAGATCTGCTGCCATACTACTGCCTTCCATCCATGGCCTTCTCCCTAAGCCATTTCTCACCCTTGGATTCCTCTAGCCTTAGTCAGACACTTGTCCACTGTTCCCCAGTCTCCAAGGGTCATGTACCATGGTCTCTGAGTGGTTTTCTTGAAGCCCCTCATGTTACACTTGAAGTGAGGAGAACACTCCCCACAGTTCCCAGACCTACCACATTGACAACTTTCTCCAAAAAGTATTTTGCCTAATTTCTATCTTTTTCCCAGCTGATTTTATAGTGTTCCCTTATAGACACTGGCAGTAGGTAAAGGATCTTGGGTGTTAGAGCTTGCTCTCACACACTTCCTTTAACGTCCTGCATTCGTAGGATCAGCCCTTCACTTTGGAATTTAAGAACCTTCTTAATTTATTTTTTGTTGTGTCTTCTGTTGAATCCTTAGACAAAACTGACACAATAAAATAAGAGTGGGAAAGAAGAGAGGGAAATAATGAAAAGAGGGAAGAAGGGAGGGAGAGGAAACATGAGAAGAGAGAGGTAAAATAGTCCCATTTTAGCACTGTTAAAAAGATGGGACCCCAGAATGATTTTCATGTTCATAGATTCTGATTTACTAGTTGACAATTTTCATTTGACTTAGTACTTTCAACATTAGTTCATTGTTTGTCCTTTTATTTCCTACTATCTAGTAAGATAAAATAGCACACCATAAAACTGCGGCCTATTCATCAGAAAACAGCTAAAGTCACTCCCAAAATGAAAGTGCATGCAGATATTGAGAAAATGCTACTTTTATCGTAGACCATGTGGGATTATCACTTTGCATGTGTACATTTGATTTAACATTCATTAAAAGAGAAAAGATACAAATTTTCTATTTGTGGTCCTAGGACGAGATTATGAAAAGGATAAAGTCTGCAAAGAGTTGACCCTCCTGGGAAAAGAGGACTTCAGATCCCTGTAAGTGTACAGTGTCCACTCAACTCACCTGGTGGCTTGACCTTGAACAAACCAAGTGCAAGCTAACATCCATTCCATATGGAGGGCTGAATCGATGAAGACAGAGGACAGAATCCAGGTCAGCGTAGGTAGAAATGTCAGACAGATGGAGGACATTCAAAGATCCTAGTTTAACTGTGGATTCTGTGGTTGAAGAATCTGTCACCAGTAAGTTTATAAATGTGCTGAGAGAGAATGAGTAAGCATAGTTTTCTGAGAGAAATTAAAATTTCTAGGACTCTGGCAAACAAAGGAAATGAGATATAGAAAAGGTTCTTTGGGGGTTCTCAAAATGCACAATATCAGGCTGATTTAATGGAATTTCCAAATCCAATATCTATTATTTACAAGATACATTTTCTTAGGATAAAACCACATGTTAAATGTTCTGTTCACTAGACAGATGAAAAAAGTAAATGTATAAAATATTCCACTTTAAACTGGACAGAACTCATAGTTTAATATGTATCAAAATGCAAACAAAAAATCTAAACAATATGTTCTCTTCAGGTCTCTAGTCCTATATAGCAGAAAATTTTCCAGTGGCACTTTTGAAGAGGTCAGCCAGCTTGTGAAGGAAGTTGTCTCCCTGACTGAAGATTGCTGTGCAGAGGGGGCTGACCCTGACTGCTACGATACCAGGGTGAGCTCATGTGACTGGCCCTCTCCGAGTAGTCCAGGGCAGGAAGTCATGATGGGCTCTTCCAGCATGTCTTAGCAAAACTACAGACAGCAAATCTACATACCTACTCCTACTCTGGGGGAAGTATGAAGTCTATTATCATTAGATCTCAGGATCATTCTAACATAATTAGTCCATTTTACTCATTTCTACAAGGTTCAAATGAGAAAACTGAGCTAAAGTAACTCAGTAACTTACTAAATATACATTGCTGTGAGAATTGGATAAAGAATATGAAGCCAGACTGACTCTGAAGCCTGTTTTATATAACTATAAATTTGAGCCTTATAAATTCATGAACCTCTAAAATAATTTTGATACATGCTATGTAGATTAAAACCCTGCCTATACCTGTATCATCATGTCAGGACTGGTACCCAAATGCCCCAGAACACTATAGTGATGGCCTCGAATTATTTGGGGGGCTCAAAAATTGCTGTGTATGTATACACATATACATATATATTGATTGTGGGTTCTTCTCTAGTATACAGACAGAAATTGAGCTTCTGCTTCTGAATTGGCAGAGTACAAGTTATAAACAAACTGAGAAATGTGAAAACCTGGGTTGTTTCAGAAATTACTAATACAGTAATCACACCTAATGCTAATGACATTTAACAGCATTTTGCTAAAGACCTCCACAGACATACCAATCTCTCTGCTCAAGCCTACCAGCCTGCAAAAACAATTTCCAATGACCTGATTAAAATAGATCTGTACAATGAATATTTCCTACTAATAAATTTCTTTATCTGGTCTTATTTACATTCCCTGATTCTGTAATCGTTTTCTTTCACCACCTTGCTCATAAATGATGGTCATTTCAACCTCACCTTCTGAATCACCTCAAACTAAACAAGCAACAAACTATCAACCATGGTCAAAACACCCAAGCACATTTTAAATTTTACTTTACATATTTGTGAGTACTTCCCTTGACCAGAGATGTGACCCGTCTCTTTAGTCCTGGAGCTTAAGAGAATAAAGGTAAGTAGTCATTATTTGCATAACACTTTTCCACTTCCTCCTGCTTACTCAAGGTATTTATTAAAACAAAAAGTATTGAATTTTTCAACTTCTGTTTTTAATTGAAAGGGAATAGTTCTTAAAAGAAAAAAGAGAGAAGTTGCAAGGGAAACAAATAGAAAGGAAAAAATGGTTTAATAGGAGAGAAAAGAATTAAAGAGCCTGATTCCTAAGTTCTGAGAGCAGAATAGAAGGTAAGAATAGATGAGGATGAAGAGTTGGTTGCTTTAAAAGTTTTACCCTAAAAGATGAGTAGCATGAAAAATAATTATAAAAACATCAAATTATTTTCCCATATAAATATCAAAGTAATTTTTCCATGAAACTATTTCTAAATTTTTTCTCTATGATGCCTATCTCTTGTACAGTTTTAAGTATCAAGTTATTTCCGAAAAGAACATTCTGTTGCTACAATTGCTTTGGTGGTACTGCAAGCATCAGTGTGGCAACATTGAGGCAGTCAATTACAGAGGTCCCAGAGATTCTTACCCATGCTGTGCTTGAGAATAAATCTTGAGACTTTGGGAAAATCAAATTTTCAAGTCCTATCTTTGGATGACTGAATCAGAACTTCTGGGTTGTGCAACCTAGGCATTTCTTATTTTACATACCCTACAAATGATTCTGATACAAAAACATGCTCCAGAACCATTAGATAAGATACAAACCAATATAGAAGGCTGAAGCAGTCAAGTGTCAAGAGTCTGTTCATTTAGTAAAGGAATGCAGTGAGGCAGACGGAGGTCTTCATTCTTAGTGGGGTATAGAAGAAGCCAGATTCACTAGTAGAACTTCTCCAAATGACCCTCTCTACTTCAGAGATGTTAAATCCCAATGGAGAAACATTGGGTGAAGGGATAAAATTCTAATAACTGCAATCAAACATACGTCCACTCATTAATGAAGGTTGGTCTGGTTTTTATTTAACTCTGAAGAGAGTCACTTATTAACATAAGACCCTGTTCGTGCATATAACTATACTATGAAACTTTCATGTTCCCAAATAATCTCATGGAGCCTTTCACATGGATACTTGATTACTAATGACAATTGTAAAATTATAGACTAAGATGTTATATTGAAGGGAGAGCTACAATCCTGGAAGATTGCATATATGTATAATAAGTCTGTCTGTCTCTCTCTCTCTCTCTCTTCTCTTATTGCAGACCTCAGCACTGTCTATCAAATCCTGTGAAAGTGACTCTCCATTCCCAGTGCACCCAGGAACTCCTGAATGCTGTACCAAAGAAGGGCTTGAACGAAAGCTCTGTATGGCTGCGCTGAATCACCAGCCACAGGAATTTCCTACTTATGTGGAGCCAACAAATGATGAAATTTGTGAGGCTTTCAGGAAAGATCCAAAAGGATTTGCTGATCAGTAAGCTGTTTTCATTATAAACAGAACTTTGTATCATAATAATATCTGAAACGAATTGAATCTAATCACCTACTAATACAAACACATCTTCTAGAAACCCAGACAACTACCAATGATTGAAACTTGACTCTTACCCAAGGTGGCCCATCGCCCTGTCAGTGCTGATTATTCTGTCTCATACAGAGATGCAATCAGTTCTTCCAAACTTCCACCCACAAGCCCTAATTCTATTATCTGAAGCAGAATCCATTGTATCCCCTGTCCACATGACATTTTCCAACATTTTATACCCACTATTGTTGCTGCCCTTATGCTAGGGACCTTAGATAATCCACATGGTTGTTTTATTGCTGTGTCCTTTCTAAATACATTCCAAGAAAGCATTGGAAAGGAACAGTTTTATTTCCCCCTCACTCCTATACATCTGCAGAAAGAGCTTTCAAAAGCAGTTATTGAATACAAATGGGAGGATGATTTCTGAGGTTGGTCTGTACTGAAGTCAGATAGGGAACTGGGAACTGTCACTCTTTCAAGCATCATGCTCAGATTTTCACTGAAAGCTCCTTGTGTCCAGTTCTCCTAATAGAGAAATATGTCGATCATGTGCCCTTTTTAAAAAGCTTATAGCAGCAGTAGTGAAAAACAAGTGACAGGAAGGTTCCTGGTTGGCACTGAATTCATACAAAGGGCACTGGGAACATGACACACGCACTACAAAAGTAAACATGCAATTTTGTCCCTCTTGTTGTATAACATGCTTGAGGAACAGATTATACTCTGATTATGTTAGTGTTAGAAGGTCACAAAAACGGACAAAAGCGTAAAAGTTAATTTATGATAATAGGAAAATAATACATTATACAAATCAAAAGCAATGTCATTCAAATTGGTAATAATTTTATAAAAATCGTTTAGTTTGCCAATTCTTATAAATTTCCAAAGAGGATTTTACCCAAGATTTCAATCTCTTTTAGATCCATATGGATTTGTGCTCCTAACAACAAAGTAAGCTTATATATAGCAACTGCCTAGAATAATAAACTGAGATGAATAAGAGTAAACCTGAGTAAGCCCACTAATTACATTCATTGCAATTAATTCAATTAACAGCTGAGTAAACACCCAGGGTGAGGCATTTGTCTAGACACTAAATGAATAAAGGGTCAGATGGTGCCTTACTTTGAACAGATCACATGGGAATTAAGGCACATAATTTTAAATATATATATAAAGTAACCAGTATTGTAGTTGCTTTTTAGACATTAAAACTATAAACTGATGCAATATACACTGTTTCTCCATCAACATACTTACAAGAAATCAGGTTTTGTTTTTCTACAAATTTTTTGACCAATCCCATTTTTCTCCCACAGATTTTTGTATGAATATTCCAGTAGTTACGGACAAGCTCCTCTGCCACTTCTAGTTGGTTACACTAAAAGTTATCTCTCTATGGTAGGGTCCTGCTGTACCTCTGCAAGCCCAACTGTATGCTTTTTGAAAGAGGTAGGTTCCATTTTACTCATTACATAGTCATGTGCTATTTTTCCTTCTTGTGATGACATTCTTTTAAACAAACGTAGAAGTTGAGGTTTTGCACTTAGTGCTTTAAAATGTTTCTTCACATGTGATTAATTGGAATATAAGAATGCCACTTCATATAGGAGATATCAGTAAGTTACTCTGATCCTTTTTTGGTTTTCTAGTTATCAAAAAATTATGAAATTAAGATATCTGCTTTTGCTATTTGTGAATACTGTTTTCAATGGGTCTTGTTCATCTGATGAGATTTTCCCACTTATTTTCTAGAGACTTCAGATGAAGCATTTGTCTCTTCTTACCACTATGTCTAATAGAGTCTGTTCACAATATGCTGCTTATGGAAAGGAGAAATCAAGGCTCAGGTAAATATTATTATAAACACATTTAGAACTTTGCTTCTGCATTATCCCTAATGTTAGAGTTCTCTAAGACTTTTATAAAATAAAATATATAATATAGTCTACCACAGAACTATGCCAATACTCAATGATATCTTCTCTAGTCTTTCCTTTAGTTTTCCTTGTACATTGAGATAGTGCATTTGGCATGTGGAACATCGGAATTTATAATACAAAACCACCACATAGACATTACCTAATTCATCTTTACTTTATACTTGCATCAGTGTCTAGGAATTTACTCCAAAGAAGTAGCATTTGACTTAAATGAAGATAAATTTACAAAATATCAGTGCCATATTTTTAATAACACAAAAATTAATTTCTAAATGTTGTTAAAATAGAAAATGTCCCAATTAAGTTTGTCAAAATTATACTGTAAAAACTTAGTGAAAAGTACAAAATGTAGGTCAAAAAAAATCAAAGGTACAATAAATGGAAAGATATCCCATGCTTGTGGTTTGGAAGTATTAATACTATTAAAATGCCTGTAGTACTCAAAGCAATCTACAGATTCAATGTAATCTCTCTCAAAACTCTAATGATATTTTTGCAGAAATAAAAATGTGTTAGTTAATTTTCCATTATATAATAAATACCTGGAATAATCAATTTATAAAGACAAAAGTTCTATTTTGGCTAACAATGTTAGAGATCCCAGACCATGATCAGTTGAATCCATTACTTTGGGCTTGTGCTAGCACATCATGGTGGGAATGTGTAGCAAACTGCTCACTTCATAGCCAGGAAGCAAAAGAGAAGAAGAGGTTGGTTGGGGATCCAATACTCCTTTGGAGGGCATTTTCCCAATGTGTAGAGACCTCCCACAAAACCCCACTTCTTAATGATTCTACCACCTCCCATTACCACCACCTTGGGATGAAGTATTTAACCTATGGGCTTTGGTATGACATTCCAGTTCCAAACCATACCACCCTCCTAAAAATAATAGGAAATTTCAAGGGGATCTTAAGAGACTCCAAACAATCAAAATAAGCTTAAAAAAGAACAAAATTGTAGGCTTAAAATTGCCTGATTTCAAAACAATAATTGAGGTAATGCCAACTTGAAGACAGATATATAGATCAATGTGACAGAACAGAGGGCCCAGACTCTTGCATATGTAGCCAAATGATTTTCAATAAAGATGCCAAGACCACACAATGAAGAGAAGAGTTTCTTCAACAAATAGTATTGAGAAAACTATACATCCACATGCAAAAGAAGGAAGTTGGACCCTTACCTTACACCATATAAAAAAGTTAATCCAAAAAGGTATTAAAGAGCTAAATGTAAGAACTAAAATTCCTGGAAGAAAAATATAGTGGAACTTTTGAGGGTATTGAATTTGGCAATGATTCCTTGGATATGACACCACTGCCTGGTCAAGAAAAGCAAAAATAAACAAATGAAACTACTTCAACCCTTAGAACTTCTGTTCAAAAGACATAACCAACAGAGTGAAAAGATAACCTATAGAATGAGAGAAAATATTTGCAAAGCATATCCAATAAGAATATTCAGAATATATACAGAATTTCTATGACTCAGAACAATAGAATAACTGAAATAAGAATGAACAAAGGACACAATTCTTCAAAGAAAAATATACAAATGTACAAGTATATGAAAAGATTCTCAGCATCACCAATCATAAGAATTGCAAATAAAAACTATAATGAGATATTGACTGTACTAATTAGGATAGTCACATTCAAAAAAGCCAAAAATAGAAAGTTTTAGTTAAGATGGAAAAAAGTCAAAATATTTATACATTATTAATGAGAATGTAAAATAGTGTAGTCATTAAGAAAAATAGTATGGGGGCTAGAGCAGTGGCTCAAGCGGTTACCACACTTGCCTTGTATGCAAGAGGACATGAGTTCAAACTCTAGCACCCTATACACAAAGTATCAGAGCAATGAAAGCCACATGAAAAATTAAATAAAATTGATTCTCGCTTTCTCTCTCTCACTGTCCCTCCCTCTCTTAAAAAAAATGAAAAAGAGGGCTGGAGCGGTGGCTCAGCGGTTTCGGCGCTTGCCTGGCAAGCACGAGGACCTGGGTTCAAACCCCAGCACCACGTACACAACTGAGTGTTGGAGCAACTAAGGCCATGTGAAAAACTAAATAAAGTTGTTTCTCCCTTTCTCTGTCTCTCTCACTGTCCCTCTCTCTTTTAAAAAAAAAAAAAAGAAAAAGAAACAGAAAAATAGTATGGAAGTTCCTCAGGGGAAAAAAAAACTAAAAATAGAATTACCATATGATCTAACAATTCTGGTTCAAGGTACATATTCAAAAGAATAAAGAATTTTAAGTAGGATATCAAAGTGCTATTTTTTCTCCCATGTTCACTGCAGCATTTTTCACAATAGCTAAGAGGTGTAAACAAACCAAACATTCACTGACAGATGATTAAAGGATGTATATGCATACAATAAAATACAATATTTTTTTTAAAAAAAGACAATCCTATCACATGCTATAATATGCATAAATCTCAAGGACTTGACACTAAGTAAATTATGTTAGCATTAAGGACAGAATATTGTACAATTTCAGTAATATGAACTATCCAAAGTCATTAAAATCATAAAAAAAATAGAAAAGTGTTTGTCAGGGACTGGGACCAAGGAGAGAAGAATCAATATTTAATGGATATAAAGTTTTAGTTTTGCAAGATGAAGTTGTAGAGAAACAGTACACAGCATTGTGAATAATTAACACTAATGAATTTTATATATCGAAAAATAATTAGAATGCTAAATTCAATGCTGCATCATGATTCTCACAAAAGAATACTTAATGATATCTGCTGTGATAAGAATATTAATACAGAAAAGAATAATGTTATTCAAGATATGGTAAGTGAAAAAATAGTGTAGCATAATCCCATTCATACAGGTAAGCCTTATAAAATACTTAAGTAAGCATTACATACCCAAAACTTCAACATTTATTTACTTTTTAGTAAATAAGAAAGAGTAAATAAAACTCTTTATTTTACTTCTTTTATCTAAAATTTCTAAGTAAATTTATGAAATCTTTTGTAAAGATTAAGAGGCTATAACAACACAACACTGGCCTGGAGCCATCATGCTCATCTGTTGCACTGGTGCAGGACTCTAGCCTGCAGCTGGCAGGCACCCAGCTAAGTCCCCAGGAAGAATCCCTACCCCGAGTCACCCCTCCACCTGCTGCATGGACCCAGGACTCCAATCCTAGGTGGGCAGGCACCCAGGATAGCCCTGAAGAGGACCCCCCCAACACATACCTGGAGCTGCCCCACCCACCCATTGGAGGCCCAATTTTCCAGGGATGTCATGTGCCCAGGACACCTTGAGAACCTCTGCCTGGAGCCTGCCAGTTGCAGCATATACACATTAGATCCAGATGCATTGGGCCCATCTCAACCATCAAGGATCTCAAGTCCCATTGCAGCATGCAGGCAGGCAAATTCCAGCCTGCCCAGTGCCTCTGAGATCCCAGGACCCAGTAAAGCACTCCTACCACCACTGCAGTTAAACAATCTAGCAGGCTATCCTGTACCCTGAACAGGTTAGAGATCTGCACCCTTGAGCCTAGATTCAAAAGGTACAACAAAATGAAGCACCAGACAGAAGCAGCTGCTGGAAATAGGTGTTCATCAGAGGGGTAGTATCTGACTGGACAATTTGACCAGCAAGAAGATGCACTCGAAGCCCTTCCTTGTTTCAGCACAAGGAACCTCAATTCAATGATAAGAACTTTAAAAATGAGGAATCAAACTAGAAAAGTTCACCTCAAACCCATAATTCCACACCAAGGAACCCACAGATGGAGCAGGATGAAAACCCAGAAAAAATTATCATCAAAATGATTACTAAAAGGAACAATAAATTAAAAGAAGGTTTAATGAAGGGACTAAATGAGAAAACTCAAGAGGTGAAAAACTTTATTATCAAAGAAATAAACATGCTGAAAAAGGAAATAAGGGAGTTAAAATCTTCAATCACATCAGAGGAACAATGGAAAAAATTAATAATAGACTAACTTCTATAGAAAACAAAAGCTTGGCTCTTGGAGAAAGAACTTCTGACCATGAGGACAGTCTGAGTAAGTGTGCGTACATGAATGACAAAAAAGAGGACAACGGCAGTCGGCAAGCAAGTCCTACCCTAGTGCTCTCTGTGACCTGAAAGGAAGAAACACCAGGATAGCTACTTTCCAGCAAGGAGCACATACTGGATAAGATTTGCTGAACACAGCTAATGTCAGTTTTAGATAAGTGAGGTTGGAATCTCAGGTGTAACAAGTGGAAAAGAGGAACTGTTCTGACCCATCTGGTCTTTGGTTGCCAGTTGTCAGTTGCTGGTGACTGCACGCCCCTCAATTCAGAAGCAGGCAAGACTCAGTTCCTCACTCTCTCACCAGTTCAACTCAGCAGAGACTGATTTCAAAAAGCCATATTGGGCTGGTAGCAGGTTCTTCTGCATCTCTGCTGTGCAGGAAGGGAAAGTTTCCCACCCTACCTAGGGGAAAGCCACACTACAGTGCTTTTTGGATAAACAGGCAGGACTACAGAGCTGGGAGCCTAAGGCAGGTTGCCCCACAATCCTGCCAGGATCCTACACTCTGCTGTTTATGGAAAGAGTGCAAACAGGTACTCTGCTCTGTGCCTACACTGGGACGATGCCCTGGCATCTTTGCTCTGGAGGATAGAACATTGTTCCCCCTTCCAACCCTAAGTGGTGCAGGCTACTGCTGTTTTGAGCATACAGGCAAGGTGGGTGGAACTTGGTATCAGACACTTATTACATACAACCCTTAAACCAGAGAAAATTGGATCAGGAAGTAAAGCAGCTGACTGAGGGCAAATCCCTCGCTCACCCCTCCAAACCAGCAAACCTCGAGACTCTGGGAAAACATTTCAAGACAATTGGTCGGATTTTACTGATGAACTGCAGGGCTACTTCAAGTCTATTTATCAGATTTAATTTATTCTCTTTTAATGTGTGTGTTTGTATGTAGTCGAGTATTGTTGGACCTGTTTCTTCTTTCTACTTATTTATTTCTTATCTTTCCCTTGAACACTTGCTTTATTGTAAATATTGGTACTCACCACACCACCTGAGGTCAGGGCTGCAAAGCCCACTCATAGTTCATGTCTCTGTTATCCATATCATCTCTATTCTCTAGCAACAGCCACTCTATTCTTCTAACACTCAACCCTTCCCCAACGTCATTCCCCCAACCTCTCCCTCTGTCTTTCTCTCCTCTTTTTTCTTTTAAATTTTGTTTGTTCTTTGATTTTTATTTTTTATTTTTGGTAATTTCTAATAGTCTTAAAGTAACTAAACATATTGTTTATTCATCCTAATTGAGGGCCTGAATGTAAATCTAATGTGATTGACAAATTTGATAATGCTTGGTTACTTTTAATCTAGTTATAGTCTGATGATTAATAGTGTTGTAACCAAAGATTATTATTAACTCTACCCTTCTGCTCATAGGTGGTAATTAACATGGTATCAGTCTTACAAGGAACAAAGTAACCACATTAACACTGTTTATTGTACCCATTGGCTGCTCACATTGTCTCTTACCCCTTATCTTGTGAGGCACTAGAAATCGCAAAGGCCAACAATTAACCATAGATTGGGAAGACTGCTATTAATCTCAACTTCTCAAATTGCACCCAATACCAGTTGCCAAATAGACAAAAACCCCACAACTCATCAACATCTCCAAAGTAATATAACCTAATAGGGCTCATAGGCCCACACCCCAACCCTGAAACTGAATAAAAAGGGAAGCAATTCTCCCCCTCAAACCCACAAATCCCCAGCCATGGGTAGATTTCTGGATGAAAACCTAGAAAAAAAAGTATCAATAATCTGATTACTAAAACAATCAAAATTAAAAGAAGACATAAGGAAGGAAATAAGAGAGCAATTGCAGGAATTGAGAGACCACTTTGATAAAGAGCTAGACATTCTGAAAAGAGCCATAGCAGAGTTCTTAGAATTGAAAAACATGATCAACCCAATTAAAAGCTCAATTGAAAATATTAATATCAGAGTAAACTCAGTAGAAAAATAGAACTTCAGCTCTCGAAGATTGAACATTAGACAATGAAGACAAGCTAAGCAATGTTGAATCCAAGGAGTATAGACAAGTAAAGAAACTTACTGATCATGATTGGAACTTCCAAGAAGTTTAAGATGAGATGAGGAGAAATAACCTGAGAGTCATGGGGTTAGGGGAGAACACAGAACAACAAATGAATGGCACTAAGAACCTTCTCAATGAAATAGCCAAAAGATATTTCCCCCATATCAAAACTGATCCAGAAACTCAAATTCAAAATGTCTATAAGACACCAAATAGATCTAACCAAATGAGAAACTAACTGAAACACATCATATGCAAAATGAATATCAGAAAAGTCAAGGAACAAATTTTAAAAGAATGTAAGAGAAAAACAACAAATCACATTCAGGGGCTGACCTATAAGGATTACTGTGGATTTTTCAGATCAGACAATAAAGACCAGGAAATCATGGAATGATATTTTTCAAATATTGAAAGAAAATAATTTTCAGCCAAAGACACTATACCCTGAAAAACTCAGCTTTGAATGTGATGGGGAAATACAATACTTTCAAGATAAGTTCAAATTAGCAAGATACATGAACACAAAACCGGCTATGCAGAGAATACTCAAAGACATACTTCATACAGAGGAACAATCAAACAACTTCCAAAGCCCATAAACAGAAGAAACTCAATAATATCATAACTCACTAAAAGATATCCAAAATGGTGCAAAATATGGCAATAGCCACAAACCCAGGGATCCAGAATCACATATTTATTCTAACACTGAACGTGAATGGACTCATTGCCCCGACCAAAAGACACAGATCAGCTGACTAGATCAAAAAAAAAAACAAAATCCAACAATATGCTGCTTACAGGAGACACACTGCACAGACAAAAATATACACAGATTGAAGGTGAAAGTTTGGCAAAAAAAAAACCTACCAGGCTTGTGGCCCAAGAAAGCAAGCCATTGTTGTAATCCTTATTATCTGACAAAGTTAACTTTGACCAAAAATTAGTTAAAATGTATAAAGAAGGTCATTACATCATAGTAAAAGGAACATCAAGAAGACATAACAGTAGTCAAACAATTATGCACCCAATTACAACCTATCCAAATATGTGGAAAAAGTACTCAAAGACATTATACTACTTATCAACTTCAACACAATAATACTGGGGGACTTTAATACACTACTATGAACAATGGACAGATCATCAAAGCAAAAAAAAAATCAATATAGATATCTCTAACCTAAACAACTCTATCAATCAATTGGACTTAACAGACATTTACAGAATATTCCATCCCAACTTGGCTGTTTACCTTCTTCTCAGCAGCACATGTATCCTTCTCTAAGACATAACAAATCCTAGCCCACAAAGGAAATCTTAGCAAATACAAAAAAGTTAATATAATCCCATGTATCCTGTCAGACCACAACAGTATGATCTTAGCAAGGAACAGTAAGAAAAACAATAGAAAGTACATAAATACTTGGAGACTGACTAATACCCTCTTAAAAGAAGAATAGATCAAAGATGAAATGAGACTAGCAATCAAGAAATTCTTAGATACAAATGAGAATGATGATACAACACATCAAAACCTATGGGACAGTATGAAACATTCTTAAGAGATAAATTTATAGCACTGAGTGCCTTCATCAAAAACCAGGAGAGAATAAACTCATGTTCCAACTAAATCCTCACAAAAAAAGGAACAATCCAATCTGAAATCCAACAAAAGGCAGGAAATACCAAGATCAGAGCTGAAATAATGAATTTGAGAACAAAAAAATATATATCAATACAAAGAATCAACAAAACAAAGAGCTGGTTCTTTGAAAAATTAAATAAAATTGACAGACTCCTAGCCAACCTCACCAAAAGGAAGAATGAAGTGAAGCAAATTAACAAAATCAAAGACAAAAATGGAGACATCACCATAGACTCAACTAAAATCCAGAGGATTATCAGAACTTATTTTGAAAAACTGTACTCTTCCAAGTTTGATAATCTAGAAAACATGGACAAATACCTAGCCACATATGACACCCCCAAATTAACACAGGAGGACATTAAAAATCAAAAGAAACCAAACTCAGGTAGCAAAATTAAAATGGCAATCAAAGGCCTTCCAAAAACGAAAAGCCCAGGATCTGATGGATTCTCAGCAGAGTCCTACCAGATCTTTACAGAAGAATTAACATCTCTCATTAGTAAGCTATTCCATGAAATTGAAAGGGACAGAACTCTTCCAAATTCTTTATATGAAGCAAAGATTATCCTGATTCTATAAACCAACAAAGACACATCAAGAACAGAAATCTACAGACCAATTTCACTAATGAACATAGATGCAAAAATCCTTAACAAAATCCTAGAAAATTGCATCCAGAAGCACATCAAAAAGATAATACATCATGATCAAGTGGGCTGCATTCCAGGAACAAAAGGCTGGTTCAACATACACAAATAAATAAACGTAAATTAAAGACAAAAAGCATATGATCATTTCAATTGATGCAGAAAAAGCCTTTGATAAAATTCAACACCCATTTATGCTCAAAACTCTGGAGAAGAAAGGGATCAAAAGAAGATATTTTAATGTTGTAAGAGCCATTTATGACAAACCCATAGTCAATATTATACTTAATGTTGAAAAACTGAAACCATTCCCACTAAATTTGGGCATAAGACAAGGCTGTCTATGCTCAGTCTTGTTCAATATAGTCCTTAAAACCCTAGTCAAAGTTGTCAGACAAGAGAAGGAAATCAAAGTAATTCAAATAGGAAAAGAGGAAGTCAAGCTATCTCTATTTGCTGATGACATGATGCTAAACATAGTAGACCCAAAAAGCTCTGTCAGATGACTACTAGAGCTTATAAATGAATTTATCAAAGTGGCAGGTTACAAGATGAACATTCATAAATCAATAGCTTTCCTATATTCCAACAGTGCCTCTGCTGCAGAAGAAATCCAGAAATCTGTCCTATTCACAATAACCTCAAAAAGAATAAAATACTTGGGCTTTAATCTAACAAAGGATATAAAAGTACGTCTACAATAAAAGCTATCAACCATTTTAAAAAGAAAATGAGGAATATCTGAGAAGATGGAAAAACCACATTCCATGTTCTTGGTTAGGCAGAATCAATATAGTTAAAATGGCCATTCTGCTGAAAGCCCTGTACAGATTCAATGCAATCCCCATCAAGATATCACTGACATTCTTCACAGATATAGAAAAAGTAATTCTCAAATTCATTTGGAATAATGGGAAATCCAGAATAACCAAAACATTAAGCAAGAAAGCGGAAGCTGGAGGTATCACAATACCTGACCTGAAATTATATTATAATATTATATTATATATATATATATTATAGTAATAAAAATAGCATGTTATTGGTATCAAACAGACAGGAAGGCTAAAGGAACAGAATAGAAGATATGGAGACAAATCCACAAGTCTTCAACCATTTGATATTTGACAAAGGGGGCAAAAACATGTGAAAGAAAGGCAGCCTCTTCAATAAATAGTGCTGGAAGAAATGGACAGCCATATGTAGACAATTGAAACTAGATCCCTATCTCTCACCCTGCACAAAACTCAAATGAAAATGGATCAAAGAATTAGGAATTAAACAAGTAACTATACAATTTCTAGAAGAAAAAATAGGATCAACACTCCATGACATTAGTGTAGGCACTTCCTTCCTCAACAAGACTCCCATAGCTCAAGAATTAAAGTCAAGAATCAATGAGTGAGATGCCATTAAACTGAAAAGCTTCTGCTCAGCTAAAGACTTAGTCAAGTGTATCAAGAGCAAACTACAGAATGGGAGAAAATCATTACATACTGTGCCTTTGACAGGAGACTAATATCCAGAATATACAGAGAACTCAAAAAAACTGAACACCAAAAACACAAATAATCCAATCAATAAATGGGCTAGGGAACCAAATAGAAACTTCTCAGCGGAGTAAGTCCAGAAAGCCAATAAATATATGAGAAAATGTACTACATCACTAGCAATCAGAAAAATGCAAATCAAAACTTCACTAAGATTCTACCTCACTCTAGTCAGAGTGGCAAAAATGAAGAATGAACAATAACAGAACCTGGAGGGGTTGTGGGGAAAAAGGAACTCTAACACATTGTTGGTAGGACTATAAACTGGTATAGCCACTCTGGAAAGCAGTGTGGAGACTCCTTAAAAAACTAGGGATGGAATTACCTTATGACCCAGCTATCATACTCCTGCTTATTTTCCCAAGAGCTAGAAATGTCACACAAAAGAGACACAGCTACATCAGTATTTAGAGCAGTTCAGTTTATAATAGCTAAACTATGGAACTTAACCTAGATGTCCCTTGCTGGATTGACAGATTCATAAAATGTGATATATATGCACAATGGAGTTCTCTGCTATTAGAGAGAACAATATGATAGCATTTGCAGCCAAATGGATGGAAAAATTATGCTGAGTGAAATACCTCAAACTCAGAGACTTAAGGGTCAAATTGTTTCCTCTCATATGTGGAAGCTAGTGTAAAACCTATGATAGGATGATAGTCAGCTGAGTTTAAGTATTAAACTCACTATAGTTGAAACTCCACCAAAGCTGGGTGAACCATATCTATGAAGGTGCAGGGAGAAAGGGAGGCAAAGAGGGGAGGGAGGGATAAGGGGGGCTATCAATACAACAGGGAATACTCAACTCCCATTAGAAGCCTAGCTGTAGGCAGGAAGAGAAACTCAGAAATGTCAATCATTATTATACATGTATATGATCATTTCAAACTATAGTATGGTGGGATTACAGAGGAGACATGAGTTTGGAAAATGGATGAAGGGTGGTAGATCCTGGTCTAGGATCGACCTTAACTTAGTATCTCACTATGTCAATATCCATATATGCATTATTATGTAACAACAATTCCCTCTATGTTAAACAATTTTTTTAAAAAAAATAAAAATAGAATAAAAAGAAAAAATGCTCACAAAGCATGAGCAGAATTTTCAAATCATCTGTGACAAAATCAGAAGAAACAATATGAGTAATTGTGATACAAGAAAACAAAATGCTAACAAATGACATAAAGGACATTCTCAATAAAATAAACAAAATAATTACAATTAAAATAGAGTCAGATAAACTCCTCCAGTAAGCTTATAGGACACCCAATAGGTCTAATCATAAGAGAAGCACACTGAGATATATCATATTCAAACTGTATAACAGGGAAACAAGGACATAATATTAAAAGCTACAAGAGAGAAATGAAGAAATCATATTCAGAAGTAAGCCTACAAGGATCACTTCTGACTTTTCAGCTCAGTCTCTAGAAGCAAGAGGATCCTGGAAGGACATATTTCAATCTCTGAATGATCACAACCTGCACATGGGAATACCACACCCAGCAAAATTCAGCTTTAAATTCAAAGGAGAAATAAGAACATTTCATGATAAGATGAAACTTGCAGCATTCACGAACAGAAAATCAGCATTACAAGATTTCTCAAAGATAAACTCCAGAGAGAACAATCAAACGATCCTCAAAATCCTCAAAAAGAGGAAATTCAATAAAAGTACACATTATAAAAAGACAACCAAGATAGAATAAAACCCACTAGTAATAAATGATAAGTATGAACCAGAACCACCTAACTATCCTAAAACTGAATGTGAATGGTCTCAACACATCAATCAAAAGACACAGATTAGCAGATTGGATCAAAAAATAAAATCCAGCAATATGCTGCTTATAGGAGACCCAACTTACATCCAATGATATCCACAGATTGAAGGTGACAGGATGGGAAAAAAAAATCTACCAGGTGTATGCCCCAAGAAAGCAAGCTAGTGGTATCACAATCCTAATATCTGACAAAGTAGATTTCAACCAAAACTCAATCAGAAAAGGCCACTACATCCTAGTAAAGGGAACAATTCATCAGGAAGCTATGAGCATAGTAAATCTCTATGCTGCAAACATCAACACTCCTACGGATGTGGAAATAATATTCCATGACATAAAAACATTTATGGACCCCAAACAATACTACTAAGAGATGTTAATACTCCTCTATCACTGACACACAGATCATCAAAGCAAATAAATAATAAAGAGATCTCCAACTTAACTCCCTAAATCAATGGGCTTAACAGATATCCATAGATTATTCCACCCCAAATTGGGTGAGTTTACCTTCTTTCCACAGTGCATGGATCCTTTCTAAAATAAATCATATTCTAATTCACAAAGGAAACCTCAGCAAATATAATAAAGTAGATATTATCCCATGTATCCTATCTGACCATGACACCATGATCCTAGCCATTAACAGCAAAAATTATAACAGAAAATGCAAAATACATATAATAATGCCCTATTAAATGAAGAATGGATCCAAGATAACAAGAGTGCAAAAATCAAGAAATTCTTGGAAGTCAATAAGAATCAAGACACATGTATTGAAATCTCTGGGACAGTATGAAAGCATTCTTAAGGGGAAAATTCGTAGCACTCAGTGCCTACATTTAAAAACAGGAGAGCTCACAAATAAATAAGCTTATGCTCTATCTAGCACAATCCCCACAAAGCCAACAGAAGGCAGGAAATAATCAAAGTCAAAGCTGAAAACAATGAAATTGAAAACAAAAAGAATAAGATCAATGAAACAAAAACTGGTTCTTCAAAACACTAAATAAAATTGATTGACCCCCTAGCCAAACTTATTAAAAGAAGGAGGGAATTGAAGGAAATCAATAAAATCACCAATGAAAAAGGAGCAATCACCACTAACCCCAATCAAAGGATTATCAGAACCTATTTTAAAAAAACTATACTCCTCTAAATCAGATAATCTAGAAAACATGGACAAATTTCTAGATACATACAAGATTCCCCAATTGACGTAGGATGATATTGAAAGCTAAAACAGCCCAATACAGGCACTGAACTCTACAGAGCGATTAAAAGCCTTCCAAAGAAGAAAAGCCCAGGACCTGATGGATCCCCTCAGAATTTTACCACACCTATGAGGGGGGACTAACACCTCTCCTTATTAAAATATTCCAAGAAACTGAAAAGGAGAGAGCTCTCACAAACAGTTTTTGAGTCAACCATAATCTGAAACAAAAACCCAACAAAGACACATCAAAAAAAGAAAATTACAGACCAATATCCCAAATGAACATAAATGCAAAAATCTTTATTAAAGTTCCAGTAAACTGCACTCAAAAACACATAAAGATGATTCATGACAATCAAGTGGGCTTCATTCCTGGGATGTAAGGCTGGTTCATCATATGCAAATTAATAAATGTGATTAATCAGTTAAACAGAATTAATGACAAAACTCACATGATCATCTCAATTGATGCAGAAAAGGCCTTTGATAAAAATCCAGCACCCATTTGTGATCAAAACTCTGGAAAAGAAATGGCTCAAAGGAACCTATCTTAACTATGTAAAGGCCATATATGACAAACCTGCAGCTAGTGTAATATTAATCAGAGAAAAACAAAGCATTTCCACCATACTCAAGAGCAAGACAAGACTGTCTGTTCTCACCACTCTTATTCAATATAATACTTGAGACCCTCACCAGAGCAATCAGGCAAGATAAAGAAATCAAAAAGGATAAGAATAGGGAGAGATGAAGTCAAACTATCCCTTTTTGCTGATAACATGATCCTACATCACCCAAAAAACTCCACCAGAAAACTTCTTGAGCATATAAACAGATTTAGCAAGATGGCAGGCTAAAAGATTAACACCCATAACTCAATAGCTTTCCTATATGCTAAAAATAATGAGGCAGAAGAGGAAATCAGGAAATCAGTCCCATTCACAGTATCCTTGTAAAGAATAAAATACTTTTGAATTAATCTAACAAGGGAAGTCAAAGACTTCTACAAGAAAAATTATCAAACATTGAAGACAGAAATTGAAGAAGACCTGAAAAGATGGAAAGACATTCCATGTTCTTCATTAGGCAGAATTAGTATAATTAAAATGGCCATTCTACCAAAAGTGCTGTACAGATTCAAACAATCCCCATCAAGATACCAATGTCATTCCTTAGAGATATCGAAAAAGCAATTCTCAAATTCATTTGGAATAAGAAATACACAATAGCCCAAACATTACTAAGCAAGTATGATTAAACAGGTGGTTTTTACAATACTAGATCTAAAATTATACTATAGAGCTGTAATATTAAAAACAGCACAGTATTGGTATAAAAATAAGCATGACCAATGGAATAGAAGACTCCGAGATAAATCCACCAATCTTTAAATATCTAATTTTTCACAAAAGGAGTCAAAATATAACATGGAGGAATGACAGCCTATTCAACAAATGTTACTGGCTAAACTGGTCTGCCACTTGCAGAAAGTGGATTCTTATCTCTCCTCTTGCACAAAAATCAAATCAAAATGGATCAAGGAACTAGGAATGAAACCAGCTACCATACAACTGCTAGAAGTAAAATTAGGATGAACACTCCAGCATATGGGAATTGGCAACAACTTTCTCAACAAAACTCCCAAAGCAAAAGAACTAATGTCAAGAATCAATAAGTGGCATGCCATTAAATTAAAAAGCTTTTTCTCACCAAGGAATTGATAAAAAAATACTGTCAAGAGAGAACATATATTTGGAAAATAATCATGGTCTGTGATTTTTCTGAATGGCCTGTGATATTATGAGACTCATATCCAAAATTTACAAAGACATCAAAAAATTTAATATAAAAACACAATCGAATCAATAAATGGGCTAGAGATCTAAACAGAAACTTCTCAACAGAGGAAATTGAGCAAGGCAATGATTTTGTGTTCTAAATCAATAGTAATCAGAGAAATGCAAATCAGAACTACATTAAGAGTTTACCTCACTTTAATCAGATTGGCAAAAATGAAGAAGATAAACAGTAACAGATGCTGGAGCAGTTATGGGGAGATAGGAACACTAGCACACTGTTGTGGAACTGCATGCTGGTATGGCTGCCCTGGAAAGCAGTGCGGAACCTTCTAAAAATTAGGGATGGATCATCCATATGACCCAGCTATCCCTCTTCTGGGTATTTTCTCAGAGGAGTTAGAATCAGCACATTACAATGACACAGCACAAAGTTCATAGCAGCTCAACTTACAATAGCTAAATTATGTAATCAACCCAGATGCCCCTCAGTGGATGAATGGATCCAAAAGCTACTCAGCTATTAGAAACAATGATATTGTAGCATTTGAAGGTAAATGGATGGCAATGGAAGAAATTATGCTGAGTGAAATTAGCCAAACCCAAAGATTCAAGGATCAAATATTTTCTCTTATTCATGGAGGCTAGAGCAAAAGCTAGGATGGATCAAAGGTTGAGCTCATGTTGGACTCACCAAAGTGGAAACAATGTATAATCTAGGGGAATCATACATGTAGAGAGGGAAATGGGGCAGGGAACATGTGGGGTGAAGGGGAGAAGGTTGGGATAATAGGGAGAGATCTAGAGGGGGAATCAACAACATAACTTACTCTTTACTCCCCTGAGAAGCCGAATAATGTTTGCAATCATTTAATTCTGGAAAATGCAAAATTACACACACACATGTGTGTGTGTATATACACATACATACATACATACATACATAGACATTTATATCTGTTAAAGGGGGAAATACAGAAGAGTCAAAAAACTGGGGTGTGGGTGATGTGGGGTGATTCTGGATTAGGATCAGGGACATATCACATTGTTACTATATATGCATTTATGATTGTACAACACACAACTCAATAAAAATTTTTAAAAACCACAAAACTGACCTCATGAATAGAAAAATGTGAATGCTTTCTTTACTCATTTTTTAGATCTAACTTCTTAAAGGCATGATTCTACTCTGTACATCTGACCAGAAGTGAAGATGTATTTGAGTATTAACAATATAAGAAGCTTCATGGGGGAATGGTTTAATTTCGAGTATGTGTCTTTGGTTTGTAGCTTTATCACATGGCAGTATGCTCTGTGCATCCATTGAAGTCAAAGAGTTTATACTACATTATTCTTCTACTAATATAGTCATAAGCAAACAAAGAAAACTGAGGATGTATGTAAGCTAACAAGTTGATTTTCAACTGTTTAGCCATCTCATTAAATTAACCCAGAAAGTGCCTACTGCTGATCTGGAGGATGTTTTGCCACTCGCTGAGGATGTTACTAAAATCCTCTCCAAATGCTGTGCTTCTACATCTGAGGATTGCATGGCCAAAGAGGTAAGACAGTCCCCATTATCTCCCTTATTTGCCAAGTCCTGAGTACTACGCCCTAATTGGCAAGTTCTTCAAGCTACTGTTCACACACAGTATTTTATCTTCACACATATCATATGTAATATAAATATATTCTTAAGTCTATTTTACAGATGAGGAAACAAGATTAACAAGGGGCAATAATTTGAGATCATGCAACTAATAAGCGACAGAGTCAACTTGCAAGGACAAGATTCCTTGATTCCCAATCCCTTACTCTACCTGCAGTGTACAGTATCCATTAGCTATACATGGATACTGTATATTTTAATGATAATAAAAATTAAATATATTTAAATTGAATGTAAGTTAAAATTCAATTCCTCGGTCACACTAGCCACCTTTTAAATGCATAGCAGTATTGGATAGAGCAGTGACAGATGAATTTCGTTGTTGCATAAAATCCTTTTAATGCTATAACTATTATACTATTAGAGGCTATTCACGTTTTTATTAACACTTTTCTTAATTTGATGGACATTTCAAATTTCTTCACTACTTTTAATTTACCTAAATGTCTTAAGTATATACAAACTGGAATAATGACTCTAGATGGCCTCTTCAGCAACAGATGCACTGTGCTGTTTTGTCTTTTTTCCATCAAAAAGGCATGATTATGTGAAAAGGTGTTTTTCTATAAGGACATAATGGTTACATAGAACTCTATTTCATATATGTATTCCATGTATTACATATATCTCCCCAGATATATCATATTTTAGCTAATTCTCTATTATTGCATTTAAGTTGTATTGGTTTTCCAACCTTTTAAGTAATGCTGCACTTTAGAGACCTATAGTTGTCTTCCCTTTATCCATAATTGCTTTCTCAGCATGAATTCTTAGAAAAGAAATTGTATAACTTAAAACTCTTAGTACATATTGATAAATTGCTAGCCCATGTATTGTACCAATGTAATTTCCAAAATATTCAAACTTACTTCCATAATCCTGAAACTAGATCTTACAAGCCTAAGCTTTATTTATAATAAGACCAACAAGAAATTAACAATGCTTCTAATTCCTTCTGTAGCTGCCTGAACACACAGTAAAAATATGTGACAACTTATCCACGAAGAATTCTAAGTTTGAAGAGTGTTGTCAAGAAAAAACACCCATCGACATTTTTATGTGCACTTACTTCATGCCAGCTGCCCAACCACCCCAACTGCCAGATGTAGAATTGCCCACAAATAAAGATGTGTGTGATTCAAGAAACACCAAAGCCATGGATCAGTAAGTAGAGGTGATATCAAATGTCTCTGTTTCAACTTCTGGACAAAACAAATCCTACTATGGGCCAGAGTGAGGGAAGGTAGGATATTACTCTTTCAAACACTGACAAAGATTTTTGTCCTCTTTTTATGAACTTTAAGTATTTGTTAACTGATTTTAAATGACTCAAATTTTAAACGATCAATAATCTGTTTTAACAAAGAACAACTGAGTTTACTAAAAAGGTTTTGGATATGGAGTTAGGACCTTGGCAGTCCTAATTCTTCCTCTTCTGATTATTGTGCGTGATCAAAAGACTTTTCTGAACTAAAGTCTCTTTTAATTTGAGAATGATAATGCTTCTTACTTTGTGCATATATTGCTAGTAAAAAAAAACTCATCTAGAAACATTAGTAAATGTGAAAACTTTTTATATAATAAAATGCATACATACAAAATATAACATGGCAACAGAAATGTTTGTAATTATTAATTTTATAATATCACATGTAATTCCAAATTGCAGATCAAGTCTAAAGTTTATCAGACTTTTAGAAAGTAGTCATGTAATACAAATAATATAGAAAACTATTTCCTGAGAGTATTGATATTTACTACCATGAAAAAGGTGATTAAGTAAAAATATTGTACACTTTTATCCTGTTTCATCTAACTAAAAAAGAAACCAATATAAACACACCATAGATTGCATGTGCTATGGATGAACGGCATAAGAGTATTTCACAAATAGCTTGAAAATTTCCCATATCAAACAGATTTTAGGACTGAAACTTTAATTTATGTTTTTCTTATAAATACTGGGTTTTTCTTTTCTTTTCTTTTTTTTTTTTTTTTTTTTTTTTTTTTTTTTTTTTTTTTTTTTTTTTTTTTTTTTAAGAGAGAGGAACACTTGGGCGGGGAGAGAATCAATTTTATATAGTTTTCCACATGGCCCTCGTTGCTCCTAGACTTCATTGTGTATGTGGTGCTGGGGTTTGAACTCACATATTTTCACATGCTGGGCAAGTGCCATGACCACTGAGCCACCACTCTAGTCCCAATACTAATTGTTTTTAATCAGTGCATAGACAGTAGTGAATAAGACATACTGCAAGAATTTATACAGTCTCAATTTTACAGAAAAGATGCTTAAAGTACCCACTTGATGTTACCTATAGGTTCAATTGCATTACATTACTTACACAAAGGACAGTTCCATATGAATTTGAAGCTGATATGTTTCTACCTAATATGTAAATGTATATTACATATTCTAAAACAAGTATTAGTAATAATGCCTTGTATTTTGATGAATGTATTGTAAAAACTTCAAAGTGTTACTCATATTTTAATGAAAATACCATACAACCCAAGCCTGTTGATATGGAGTCTTTTTGAGGTAAATCTCCTTTATAATCAAGATGAAGAATACAGGTACCCTGCCTTTATAACAGCTACATCCCACTTACATGGACACACACACACATGTCTACACACATCTTAAAGAATATTATCTCCTTTTCTCTCTCATGTCAGATATACATTTGAACTAAGTAGAAGGATTCATATTCCAGAAGTATTCCTGAGCAAAATACTTGAGCCAACACTGAAAAGTCTTAGTGAATGCTGTGACTCTCAAGACTCTACTGCCTGTTTTAATGCTAAGGTACAATTTTCTAGATTTTCTTTACCAATCGTGTACATCAAGAGCAGGCAAACTGTAGACACTGGGCCAAACCTGGCCCACTGCCTACCTTTGTATAGCCTATAAGCTAAAAATTGGGAACATGGTTCTATATTTTTAATAGCTCAGGGAAAATGAAAAAGAATATTAATATTTCATGACACATGAAAATCAAAATTCAAATTTGAGTTTAAACAAAGTGTCATTGAAATATAGCCATCCTCAATGTTTAATATTGTTTGACTGTTTTGTATATCACTGAGTAGGTGCAAGTCCATATATGGCCTGCAAAGCCTGTAATATTTACTATATGGACTTATATTGAAAATATTTGCTGATTTCTGGCTCAGATGGGATAAAGAACTTTGGTATGACCACCTTATGGGACAGTGTTTCAGAATAAAGCCATTTGTTATACAAATATTTTTTTCTTACAGGGTCCTGTACTGAAGAAGAAACTATCTTCTTTTATTTCTAAGGGAAAAGAATTATGTGCAGATTACTCAGAAAACACCTTTACCGAGTACAAGCAAAAGTAAGAGACTTGTTCTGGGTACATTCACCAAATGTTACAATAATACTTTTCTAGTATTGGATTTGAAAGTATAATTGAAAATTCAGAATGTGTTAAGTGAACAGTAAAACAAAAAGGTTAAATTAAGAGTTTTTAAAATTTTACTGAGAAGTTGTGTTGTTGTACAATCACAAATGCATATGTAGTAACAATATGGTATGCACCTGATCCTAATCCCAAATCACCCCATTGTTCACACCCATCTCCTGATTCATCTATATTTCCCCCTTACAACTAATAGAAATATGTATATAAGATTGTACATATTTCAGAATTAAAGGATTGCATAAGTATTTGGCTTCTCAGGGGAGTAAAGTGTAAGCTATATTGTTGAACCCCCCCACCCTAAATCCCTCCCTATCCTCCCTTTCTCCCCTGCCTCCCACCTGTTATCTACACCCTGCCCCCCTACATATCTGTGGTTCACCTAGAATATGTGTTTCTTCAACTTTGATGAATCTAGTACATGAGCTTGACTAGAATCTAATATCTATACAAGAAGCAGCTGAGTTCTTTTCTGGGAAGAAGATGTCATATTTATCAACTGAATGACAAATTAAAATATCGATACAAAAATACAAATTATAAATTGGCTGAGACTAGATTTAGAAAGACAACACTAATACATCACTAATATTCTTGCCCCAAAGCTCTATATAGATATTGCCATTCATATTGAGAAACTATATAACTGTCTAAGTTCACCACATATTGCCTGATAAAAAGACCCAAATGTTCAATCTGCCATCATTACAGCCATCATCAGCAAATGTTTCCTGTAGAAACATTTGTATTGCAAATTATCAATAATGAACAAGTCATTTTTTTTCTCAAGGAGAAGAGAAAGGTTTTTCATAAATAGGTATTAACATTAAAATAAAAAAACAATAAAAATGAAAAAAGTGGTACCAAGTTCTAGGGGACAACCTCCATTGAGATGATCATGTCATTCTCAGCTTTATTTAGTGAAATTTTCAGAACCATTTCAAATCATTTTCATCAGCCTGGGCCTCAAGCAAAAAGAGAACTCCCAAAGAATAGTAAAAGTCATCTCCCTCAGAGACCCCATGAAGTTACTTAAGCAAAGTTCAAGAAGTAAATGAAAACCAATGAAAGCCTTAAGTTTGAAGTGGTTCTCATTTATCAGAAAATTATTTAACTGTATAATCCAAAAGAATATTACAGAAGAAGTTGAATGTTAAACAGATAATTCAAGATTAAGGTCTCTCCAGACAGTTATGAATTCCACGACTGCAAGCAGGCAATTAAGTAAGCATATACACAGTCTTGATTCCTGATGAACATGTAGCAGAATTGACATTTAGGCTTATGAAATTAGAGACGCGAGAGAAGACTGGGTTTTAGTATTTGAAATCCTCTCCTCGAAAACAAGGCAGAGCTGTCCATTATGAGTGTAGAGAGGCACCAAGACCACAGAAATTGAAAGAATCCATCACTATCTTAAAAGTGAGATGGAGAGTTACTTAATCTAACAGCTAAAAACAAGTACCAAAGTACTTAATTCACATTTCAGTGAACATGGTGAGTCAAGAAATAGACAAACTGAGGAGTGGGGGTGGGATATGAGAGGGATAAAAAGGCACAAAGGTAAGCATCAGGTCCTGTAAGGAAATATTCTTTAAGGAGCTTGAATCTAAAACTGGAGAGAGGGTGAAAGGTCATAAAACACACAATAGCAAGTCTTTCAAGTTGAAATAATGAGCAAAGAAAGGGGGAAATCTGGAATTCAAAATCAGCAGCAATTTCTATATCTGCTTTCATAATCTTGAAGGAGGCATAGATTTCACTTTCTAATTCCAAATTGACTCACTGAAAGTCATTCCACACATATAGAATTTTCTTGATAGGCAAGTATTTCTATTTTTATTTCTTTATTGTACAAGATCTCAAATGGCTATCATTTTGCATTGGAAATGTTTACAAAATACATCTAATAAAAGCTTACACAATGAAAATGGTCTTTCAGACTTGCAGAACGACTAAGAACAAAACTGCCTGATGCCACACCCATGGAGCAGGCAGGGCTGGTTGACAAGTATTCAGACTTTGCTTCCAAGTGCTGTTCCATAAATTCACCTCCTCTCTACTGTGACTCACAGGTAGGAAAAAAAGCCCACTATTTATCACTGCAGAGTCTCTGCAGAACTTGTGCACTCAGATTTGTTCAGTATTTTGTTATTAGTGTCATGATATGACAGGCTTTTCCTGATGCTATTGTAACTCTGTTGTCTTCATGGTAAACATAAGAAAAGTGACTGGTTTCATGTTAGTCTCACTTGAAAGCAAATGGGGGCAGGTATAAAACTTGGGAAATTGTATAGGTATTAAGAAACAAAAAGGTTTGTGAAAACGGAGAAAAGTACAGTGTAGTATCTTTCAACAGTAGGTTTTAACGTGGTAGCAGCTTTTTAAAATGAAAGAAGAATATTGTATAAATATCTAAGCTCATCTCACATAATCAGGGTAAATACCATTTCATGAAAATTTTATCTTATACATATATGTATGTGTATGTAAATAGATATGCATGCACATAGGCAGGTAGATTGATAAAAAAAGAAATACTTCTAGAAAATAGGATCATATCATACAATATATTGTAAGTATAAAAATACTAAACTTAACTTCTTATTTGTGGGGGGCAATACTGGCAATTGAAGCCAGGACACATGCTACGCAAGCACTCTACCACTGGGCTGCACCTCCAGTCCTTTTTAATTTTTTGAGACAAGGTCTCCATAAATTTCTGAGACTGGTTTCAAACCTACAACTGTCCTGCCTCTGCCTCCCAAGTAGCTGGGATTGCCTACATGTATTACCACACCCAGCTAGTTTTGTTTTAATATAACACAAGAAAAAGAAATGCAGCTGAAGAATTTCTAAAGGTCACATAAATTTTTTTCTTTACTATGAGACCTATTTTCTAACATTAAAGAAGTTGAAAATATTAAAATGTTAGTCATTTTTAATTCTTGATTTGTCTTGTAGACACTATCAATTGGCTTCTAATTCTAAAACATAAAGTAATCACAACTCTATATCTCCCCATTTCCCTTCACCTACTCTCATTTTTGGTTAGTTCTTTGGTTCATCGTTCTTAAAAGTCTCTTCTCCCTTTTTTCCCCTTCCTTTCCTCTCTCCTATTTCTATTCCTCTGGCTCTTCATCACTCTTTCACTCTTTCCCTTAAACATATTTGCACAGTTGCCACATTATTTTTTACTTTGCACAAAACATTACGTTTCTCTAGTGTTTCCCTATTCTCTTCATCTGAGGACTATTGATTTTCTCCTTGAAGTAACAGTGTGAGGCTGGTCCTTTGTGTTTTGCCATCTTTGTGCAGATTAAGGGTGTGGGACAGGGGAGCCCAGCTTAGGCTGTGTGGACCCATTGTCAGTAAACCTGATCTCTGAGATTTTAAGTGTGTCATGGTGGTATCACCTTGCCAAGTCAGTATGTCTTACTCCATGGGGTTGGCATCGTGGGGCAGGAGCATGTTTTGTTGGCATTTTTCAGAAATAGACCACTTGTTGATGTTTTCCACTCTACCTATCACTCTCCAACAATCATTTAAACTGTTTTTTAGTACAGTCCAAAGAAAGGCAATACCACATTTCACTTTGCCGCTAATTGGAGGTCTGAGTGATAACTCTAAAAACTCTACTATCTTACCTCTTCCATTTCTGGAATGTAGAGACACGGCTAAGAAAGACTCTTAACTGCCATGCCAAAATGTTTTCGTCTTCTATTCACCTCTTTCTAAAACTCATGATATTTGGTTGTACCCTTTATCCACTCTGTCGGTATTGGGGTTTTTGTTTTATTGTTGTTGCTTGGAACTGGATTTTGCTTACTTTGTTCTATGTTGGGAAGGAACATTTATGACCTACTTTTAACCCATCACTTTTATATACCTTTATAGAAAAATAATTTAATTGTAGTATAAAGGCTCATGCAACATGGACTGAGGCTTTAATGCCAATTAGAAGACTATAGTAAAAATTCTATAGGTAACAGAATTTCTTTAGGAATTCCTATGAATTTTTGTTCATTCATTAAACCATGACCTTTGAGGGAACAGTACATCCTGTGCAATCTGACTCTGATGGGACCCTACCACTATCAACAAGGTCAGACTGAGTCTCCTTGATAATTCTAATAAACATTTTCAAGTTCTTAGGAGATTTCTCTGTTAAACACCTGATAGCTACAACTATTCCTTCCTTCCTAAAACAATTTCTTCAGCATCTGTATTATAATCTTATTTCTTTTCTCCTATGATTCTTCTTTTTTGTTCTATTTTTATACTTTCTTCTTTCTCTATCAATTACTTAAATTTCTGCTTTTTGGAGTTTTCCCCTTGGTCTTCAACTCCACCTTTTTCTGTTCACAACCATGCAGATATGTTTTATCTCCAAATCTCTGCCTCCAGCCAGGATCTTTCTCTTCCACACCAGGCTTTTTTATCCAGCTGTCTATGGGATCTCTTTTCACAGTGTTTCTTATCTCACAAGAAATTCAAGGACAATATGACCAAAATCATCTCCCTAAAACTTCCTCTTCTTTTTCCTAATTTTATGAATATCACCATCATTAACTCATTATCCAAAATAAAAACAGTGATACTTAATTTCTCCATTTTTCCATGTATATTAAATGAAATCCCATATCCTATCAATTCTAACTACTCATTACTTCTCTATCTCCTATCCACCTCCACAGTGCTCAGTTCCTGGTCATAGGTAACCTTCCCCCAACCTCCGAATCAGTCTCCAATCTCCAGTTTGTTACCAGTGCCTCACACTCACCCTATCCTTATACTGAGGCCAAAATAATTTCTTTAAAACACAAATTACTATTCCTCCAGTGACTTTCCCTCACTTCCAAATTAAACTCCATTTTTTTTTACATTGAAGAGATTTGGGACCCTAATACCTCTTGGGGTTTTCCTGAACTACTTGCTCTTATCTCAAGGCCTGTGTACAAAATGACTCAATCTGATTTCCCTAGCTTTCACTGGGCTTCAGAGTCCATTCTAGACACCATCTCCTCTGGGAGTTCCCTGGTACTCAACCTCCTTCTTACCCACAGCATGGTACGTCACTCACAAATTTGCACTTATTAAATGCTTGCCTTCTTTTCCCCCCTCTGGTTCTAAGGATTAGATCAGGGTGTCGCCCATGCTAGGCAAGCATTCTGCCACTGAGCTACACCCTCAGACCCTCTTATTTTATTCTGAGAAGGAACTCACTACATTACCCTGGTTGGCCTTGAGTTTGTGACCATACTGACTTAACCTCCCAAATCCCTGGGATTACAAGTGTGCTCTACCACACCCAGTTCAGTATTTATTAAATTCTATCTCATTTCTTTCTGATCTATTTTTCCCAGCAGATTATGAGTACTTTAAGGGAAGAGACAATGTAAAGTTAAATAAATGTGAAACAGGGAAAATAAAAGCAATTTAAACAGCATTTTGTCAAGAATCTTTTTCTCTAAGTAAGGTTCTGAAGTTTTGTAGACCTTATGTCTGATCTAGTGGTCTATAAATAAATAACTTTATAAATTATGCAACATTCTATCTTCATTATCAGATTGATGCTGAAATGAAGGATGTGCTGTAGTTCTGAAGCATACGTCTTATCTTGGGTAAGTACATTTTTTAAATACAGCAGCAAAGAATCCAGCATTGGACATGTACTTTAAAAATCATAGAAAGTGAAAGAGATTTTATTATTTAAATTATTTATTCTATTTATTATCTATACAGATTCATATTACAATTGAGAATATTAAGCATCTAGAGAAACTTAAAGTGCTTACACAAATGCACACAGCCAATTTCTGACATATTTAAGTCCACTCCAGGTTTATTGACCTGGCGCAACATCCATCATAATATTTCATCACATCACATATAATAACACCATAAAGATCATTTAAGTCTTAAATGCAGGGCTCATCAAGTCTTAAAAAATAACACAGCAGGGTTCTTAGGAATAAAAGCCATTTTTCCTCAAATTAAAACAATTCTATTGAAATATTATCACTTGCTTCTCTCAGATATTACACTTTCACTCCTTTAAAAATGCCTGATGAAGATATTAATACAAAATAGTTTAACTTAATGCCACACCTTAAATTGAAGATAACCATAACTCGTACATATCAATGAAAATATTTTCTATCAGATTCAATTCTGTATTAATTTTAAAGATATTACTTCTGAGATTTTTAAATCATAGAAATAATATTTTAGGTTTGTCTCAGATCTTATTTGAACTGAGGGTTTCCAATGCAGTCAAATTTTTATTTTGCTATCTTGTTGACAGTTTCCCCAAATGATATGGAAACAAAAGCCTTCCAATTCATTGACTAAAGAAACTAAATCATTTCACCATATTCAGATTTTCAAATATTTTAGTTATCTGAAGCAGTAAAGAAAACACTCTGAGAAACAATATAGTGTCAGGCATTAGTTCTTTTTCACTAAAAACCCAGACAACCCTCTCAAGTTAGAAATTTGAATAGCTCTTAGAAGTTGATTCCTTTTTTGCTCAAGGTGTTCTGATCCCTAGGCATACCTCCAATTCAAACCTTACAGACAACAATTTTATGCTATTTCATTTTTCACTAAAATGGTATTAAAATTTGAGCTGTTATCTCGACACTTGTTGATCCCCTTGCTCAATAACTTTAAGCCCCAAAACTGAATTGACATATTTGCATGCCCCATAGGAAAGAGAGTTAATGTCTCAATCTCACAAAGGCAAAGGTATTTTTAACCCTTTTGCTTTGGAAGCAATTAGTTTTTTAGGGTTTACTTGGTTGCCAAGAGATAAATGATTTTCCTTATCCTGTAGTAATCAAATTGGGTGGATGTAGGGAGACAATCAACAATGTAGCATACTCTTGAATGCCCTGAGAAGCCAAATAATACTTATGAAATCATTTAATTCTGGGAAATTCACAACCCTATATATCTATACACATATATAGAGAGAGACATTTATAGCTGTTATGGGGGAAATATAGAACAATCAAGAGACTGGGGTGTAGGCAAGGTGAGGGTGACTCTGGATTTGGACCAAATGCATATCATATTGTTACTTTATACGCATTTATGATTGTACAACAATTCAACTCCTTAATAAAAAAAATAGAAAAAAAGAAATCAAGCTGGGTGAAAAAATATTTTAGATATTAGAACCACACCCAGCACAGACATCTCACACTATTAGAGAAACATAAGAACTGGGAATGAAAGAGGAGAACATATTAATATGTAACATCTCATCTTCATTTCGAGGCACAAACACATTGAAGATAGTAAAAGATGGAATTTGTTGTATTGTACAAATAGAATTCTATTAGATTATCTTAGAAAGGAGAAAAAAGGGGGACACATTTATCGTAATACAAAGTAGAAGGTAATTAGACTTTTATAGACTCAAACTATGCATTTTACTAAAATAAAAAAATAGTGAACTATTATCTCAATTCCATGATCAAGAGCTGTATTACTTAACTTTCCATCACTGTAACAAAATACCCAAGATAATTAACTTTAAAGAGAAAATGTTTATTTCAGCTCACAGTTTGAAAGGTTCCAGTCTATGACCAAACCCATTGTTCTAGGCCTTGGGCTAGGGTGCAGACAACAATGGACAAAAACATGCTGCAGAATATATTGATCACTGCCTGGCCAGAAGGCAAAGAGGAACAGGCCAAGGTCCTGCAATTCCCTTCATGAACATAGCCTACAATGATTGTCCTCTAGGCTGTACCTCTTAAGTTTCCACCACCTCCCAAGGGCACCACCCTGGGAAGAAAGCGTTTAATACATGAGCCTTTTGGGGATATTCGTCATCCAAACTATAGCGAGGCCCTCATTGTCATCAGTTGCCATTTTTGCTCAGGTGGTATTATTCACTCTCATAGAGCAGAAAGTCAACTACATCACTAGTATATATAAAAAGAAAAAGCCTTATACAACAGTGATGGCTTTTTCTCTTTAGCACTGGGAATTTCTTACTTTTCTTTTTTCTGGACCCATGAGACGGACCATACTGAATATGATCATGGTAGACAGGCTTACCCTTGGCCTCACCACAAAAATAATCCTATGTGCATCCCATGAGCAGTCTTATGTTCAATGCCCATTAGCTGTTTTCCTAACATATTGTTCATTTCTGTTGTTCTCATAGACCTAGAGTTGGAACCACCCTGGGGGATGACCTTTGATGGCCAAATCTAAGGACAACCACCGAGCTCCTGGAATGAACACCAGAATACTGCTTTTTCCAGCCATAGTGTCTTCATATAAATGACAAACATAATGATTTGCTATCAGAATAAATTGAAATATAATGCAAACTAAAAAATGCAACTGAGAAAGATGTTGATCTTCAGAATTGTCCCTGTGTCTTTCACAAAGATGCTGTGGTAGGTGACTTCAACCTCATAAGCCCTTGCTTTTTGCTAGATCTCTGCTATTTCTAAAAGACTCACAACATAGATCATCCACTTTTCAATTTTCAACACACCGAACTCCATTCCCTGATTGCTTCTTAGGCTTAGTCGGTACCATTAAGGAAAAGTTAGCCAACTCTCTACTGAAAACACCTTGGGATATTTCAGTTCTTAAAAACATAACAAAATAAAACACCTCCTGAAACTATGCTCTTGCTCTCAGCTGCATAGCATTAATTAGATAGTTCTGCCTTGCAAAAAGAAAATCTTTCCATTCTGAATGAAATTTTGTTTTTGTATTGTTTTGTTTTCTGTCTTTGCTAAAGGCTCCTGAGGACAATTTACTGAGACAAAGTTTTAGAACACTACAACTTTTCAGTTTAATTTAATTTACCATATAAAATGTATGTGATTTTCTATGTGCCTTTTTTGCCCAGGGAAAATGAAAGTGCTTTAATTCTATATTTCTGCTTTGTAAGAAAGATCATATTTTCAGAATAAATACATCTATGAAACCAATACAAGGAAAACTTCTATATAGGGAGTTAATAGGAACAGGGAATTTGCATTGACCTATTGGCAGATGTAGAGTTATATAGTATTGATGATACATATTTCATGGTGAATATAATTGGAATCAACTTAACCAGAATCATCCCTGGCACTTCTAAGAGTCTAAGACGCAGCAAGAAGCATTTCATTTACTGAGCCAATGTCAAGGACCAACCAAGCCAATAGCTAAGAAACAATATGCCTGCTCCTTTGCAGCTTCTACAGTAAAAGGTGCAGCACTTCCTGCCACAACAATCACCAACTGGGAAATTAACTTCCAATAGAGAAATCCTGCAGATGCCATAGAGTCAAAAAGCAACAAACTGTACACCAAACAGTCAGCACTTTTGATATTTTAAAAAATTCTCTTCTACTGCACAAATTACCTCACTAAAGCTTTAATCAACTCTGAGAAATAGATATCATTGATAAAATATGAGAATATAGACTCCAAAAGGTGAAACCAGTGAGTCAAAGTCAGTTACCAAAGAACAAAAGAGGAACTTACCTTTCAATTCCAGCAATCCATGGATGGTGAATAGGCATAGCTGAGGAAAGTGTTATTTAATTGAATTATTTTGGAAACATAACATTGCATGTCTCTCAGTCTCACTTGACTGTATATAATTCAGTGTTTTCATATTCAACCACTAATTCTCCTTGTGTGAGGACTTTGCAGAATCATTGCCTTGTGAAATCAACTTTGGGAAAATCTTTTCTGTTCTTATATGAGAAATCACAATACCAAATCCATCAGCTACTGCAAACTGATCCATCTTGGTGAATTATTCTTATGCTTGGTCAGGCAAAATTAGCTATTATCACTAAGTAGCTAATATATTTTATATCACTGACAAAAAGTAGCATTGCAAATTTCAAGCACCTGTCACCATTTTTCTAATATTAAGAATTATAAATCCAAATATTATGTCATATTAGTATAAGTTTAAATTTTATATCTCATGTTCATAATTATGCCAAGTTTTCCATTTCATAGAAAGCAAAGAACTCTTGATGGAATACTTCCAAAATAACATAACTTCCTAAATGCTGCTCAGCATTAAAGAGATGCTTTTTAATTTCTCTCTACTATCAACCATAGCTAATTCTACTAATTTCTCTTTTACAAGAGGTCCCCAATTCTTTTGTACCTATGTATTACCTTCATCCAAACACCTGGATCCTCACTATGATAGAAAAATTAAATAAACTCTACTGTGTTTCTAAGATTGACATTTACAATTTACATAAGTCAAGATTCTCCAAGGAAACAAAGAGAAAAATATTTATGTTCAGGAATTGACTCACCCCATGGTGCACCTGGCAAGTCTGAAATCCACAGGACAAACTGCAAATCCAGAAACTTGAGTAGCATTTCTGTTTCAGAGCTGAGGTAGAATTCTTTTCTGGGAAACCTATTTTTGGTTTTAAGGCCTGCAACTGATTGAATGAGATTCACTCACATTATCGATTATTATGCCCTTCACTTAAAGGCAACTGATGGTAAACTTTAATCAAAACTAAAACACACAGGGCTGGAGCGGTGGCTCGGCAGTTACGGCACTTGCCTGGCATGCGCAAGTACGCGAGTGGAAACCCCAGCACCACGTACACAACAAAGTCTGGGAGCAACAAAAACCACATGAAAACTAAATTAAAAAATTATTTCTCTCCTTCCCTCCCTCCCCCCACCTCCCTATGTCTTTATAATATTTAAAAAAAAAAAGAAAAAGTAAAACACTTCTCCAGCAATGTCTACATTCATGTTTCACTGTTTCACCAAACAAATGGGCTCCATGGCCCACCCAAGTAGGGGCGTTAACGATTGCACAAGCTTTCCAGTTTGCCATTTTTAAGTTTAAAGTCAAGTTGCATGTCTGATGGCTAGGTTATCCTACTGGTGGCTTTTAAGCACTACCTGAAAACCATCATACTTTAACTGGTCTTCACAGAACTATTATCTCACCTGGAAATTTTGGAAAAACAAAGCTTCCTTTGTGGAGATTTTGGTTTTAAAATATGAGTGAAAGGCCATTCTTTTAGGTCACTTACTTTAGCAGCAATAAACCCTCATAGAGCAAGAATGTGATCAGATTGACATTTTACCCAATTTCCATTGGGGGATGAAAAGCTAAAAATAAATAAAAAGGCTTAAAAGGTTGTCTTTTATATCTCTGGTATCCTTTTTTTTTTTTTACACTTGCTCAAATATTCAATCTGTACAATTTTAATATCTTTATTGTGATATAATTAAACAAACTGCACTTGTAGAAATGGTACATTTCAATGAGTGTGGACAGATGGACATACCTGAGAAATCACAACCACAATGAAGGTACAAAACATTTTGACAAGGTTCGTGGGTTTCTTCATGCGTGGTAGAAGTCCTCTTCCTGTGTCCTTTTGTGCACCTGTATTCACTACGGAGATTTCACCCCTTCCCAAGTTATGAACCAGTGATTTGCAATTCTAACTACACCTTATAATCATATGGAGATCTTTGAGCAGAAAATCAGTGCACTAGCAACCTCACAGAGTTTGAGATGCAATCAGTCTTGAGTAAAATCTGCAGCTTAATAGAGCTTGAAAAATCACAGCCCCAGGAGTGTCACCCAAATTTCTAACACTGCATTATTTCAATCTGGCTTTGCATTTTGAGTATTTTGTCCTTAATTATAGAAAGAAGCTTTGATCTTTCATCACATGAATCCCAGACATTTATAACATAGTCAAAAATTTGCTTTTCCTTAAGGCCATTTCATCCTTGTCCATTTCTTCCAGGATCTGGAATACTCATTTCCCCATCAGGCCATGAAACCACCTAATTGTTCATTCTACCACCATGAGCCTCCTAATTTCATAATTTATGGTTTTGGGCAAATTCTAGCTTGCAGTTAGAGACAGAAATTATTCTTTCATAGGTTAGTAGCAGGACAGTCCTATATTGCTTCTACCTCAGTAAAAAAGTGCCTAAATATGAAATATAAAGACTGTGTCCACAGTCTTTAAAGTCAGACTGCATCTGTATCTGTTGTATGCTGTACTCTGCCTGATTCAAATAAGAACCTTTGCCTCCACCTTGTGGAAGTCATGTATAAATGCAGATGGCTGTGCAAAAACAGATTCTGAAATCAAATCTTAACAAAATTGTTAATACAAAATCATCTGCAATAGGCTCTGTGCTTGCTATAGCCCCATTTCAAACATGAAAATCAGTTAATGAGATATAGAATTTTAAATTTTTATTCACAGAAATTAATTTTAACAATTATGTCAATTTGATAACTTTGTACACAGAGACCAAATGTTTCATCCAAATTTATTTATTTATTTCCTGAGAATGTTTAAAATTTGAGGAAAAAATAGGTTTGTGATGTCTCTCAAAAGTACTGGTAAGGCTGGGACAGTGGCTCAGGAGTTTGAGTGCTTGCCCGGCATGTACCCAGGTTAAAACCTTAGTACTACATACATAACTCAGAGACACAAAAGGCCTGATGAAAAAATAAATAGAATTATTTCCCTCTTTCCCTCTCCCCTCTCTTTAGCAAAAAAAAAAAAAAAAGCAGTGTTACATGGTGTGACTGCCTTCTCTATATAAAACTTCTGACATATGTATGATCTTATCTAATCTTCATCATAATCACACAAGGCAGATATTCCAGGTACTATTACATCTAATTTACAGATAAAGTGGGTTCAGTGGGTTCACACTAAATGTCACATACTCAACAAACAACAAAGACCAAACTAACAACAGAGAGCACTTAGTGGGTACTTTCCTTAAAGGAGGTATAGCACTTACTACTTTTGTAACCGTGATACTGATCTATTGCTTAGCCATCCTGAAAGAGCAACTTAATTACAATCATCAAACTTTCTTACAAATTTGGGGGGACTAGAGCTGCAGCTCAGCAGTTAAGGTGCTTGCCTGGCATGCACAAAGATGTGGGTTCAAACCCCAGCACCACATACACAATAAAGTGTCGGAGCAACGAAAGCCATGTGAAAAACTGAATAAAAATTGATTTAGAAAACATTATTACAAATCTGGGTTTGATGGTCTGGGTTTCTCATACAGTGACAGGCTGTGGCAGGGGCTGGAGCCATCTTGAAAGCTTTTCCATTTGCATATTTGGCACTTGGGCTGGGAAAAATGAAACAGTGAGGGTCTGGAATAAGCCAGTTTCCTTGGGCAACCGTATCTTCATGTGGTCTCTCCATATAGCAGCCTCCCTCCTAGCAGCCAGAGTTTCCCATAAGACAATAGCAGAAGCTTTCCTAACTGTCCTAAAAAAATGAGGCACTTCCACCATTACTTCTTCCCACTACATTATATTCACTAAGTCAAAAGGCTTATTGATGGGAAGGGGAAACAGTGTAATTTTTGAATGAAGTAACAAAGAATTTGCCAATGTTTCAAAACCACCATACGTACATTATCTCTATCAACCTCCAGAAGGCAAGTGCTGCTGGCATACCCAATTATAGATGAGGTTGCTGAGGCACAATTTAACCAACTAATGTCCCCAAGGTAAACAGCTAGCAATAATCAGCAGTAGGATATGATTCCTGAGAGTTGGACTCAAGGCTCCAGTATACTCTTCACCTCTGTACCTACTCAGTGGCATTGAAACTGGAATCTAGATACACTCTGACAATTTCAATGGGCATTTTGCTTTCAACTGCAATTATCAGGTAAAAAAGAAAAAGGTTGTATTTATATTTCTCTTTATCCCAGATGCACAAGAAAGTTAAATTTAGCAAAGCTACATTTTGCAGAATACATATATTTTGAATAAAGGTTTATGAAAAATCTAATTAGCATTGAGAAATCACAATCCCTTTCATTAAAGGAACTTTCACTTTACCAGAGAAGACTAGTGGATGACACAGGCAGAGAGAAGAGAACGCTGGCCAGAAGGGAGTTTCCAGATTTGAATATTGGTGCAGGCTGTTTAAGGTGAAATAGTGCTCTTTGCTATTAGGTAGGCAAATAGGGAAGAGGTAGATGTCTTCCAAGGATCTCAACAACCAGCTTTGGACTCCCTTTTGTACTTTCAGAAATCCTCCTTTTACTCAAACTCTGCTCAATGTTCTGATAACAACAATGATGTCTTATGCATATTTCCATTCTTTTCAATGCATTCCTGTTATTACATTCTGTATGTTTATTCGGTCACCAAATTGGATGAATAACCTAAAGTGATTTAAATGTATTATTCTCTCTCCAGAAATATTTGTTTTTTAAAAAAGCCTATTAGCTGAAAGTAGAAGCAAAGGATACCATATGTTAAAAGTTTTAGAAATACATGGAGAGGAGAAAACATTCTAGAAGAGTAGACTGTCCAAGAGACCAGATCACAGCTCATGGATGTGTCCTCACCATTTGTGAAACCAACCTGCCCTGTAGTGATCTCACCCATTCTTACAAATGCTCTCTCTAGGCTTGAACAGAATTTCCTCAACTATTCCCCAATACATTGCCCTTGAAAATGTAAAAATAGATCCAAAGTCATAGAAATATGTAAATAAACGAGATCATAGACACTTTCTTAAAAGTTGGTTTTCTTGGGAAAGGAATAGGAAAAAAGACTATTTACTGGGGTGAGATTCAAAACACTTAATAATTGGTGTGGAGTATGTCCTGACTAATCAGGATAGACACTGGCCAATCAGAACATGATTGAAGCGAACCATTGGCAACTGGTTCAGCCATAGGTGGAGGGGGCACATCCAAAAGTTTTTTGCCATTAAGAAACAGAATAACTGAGGTAGTTGAGGGAAGCCATGGAGAAAAGGGGGTTCAAACACACAAAGCAAGAGTCAAATATATATTTGTTTCACTTGGAAAGTTCTTAGGTAAACATTTTGTCATGCAGAATATGACAAAGCACTAGAAGGCAAGGGAAAAAATTTAAATAGAAGTCAAAGTCAAACAGAAACTTCCTGAAACAGAAACAAAGTCATCAGCATTAACAATTAAATTACTTTCTATATCAGCAATCTGGAAAGGAGTTCTTCAAATAAGCTGAGCTATTACAAAGTAAGTCAGATGAAAATGAAAAACTAGTATAAACTCAGAACAAGAATAAATAACAGGGAGGAAACTAATTTTAATCTACAAAAAGTTTTCTTCATCCAGTTTCCCACATATATGGTTCATTGTCGTTTGTAAGTACCCAATTACAATAAGTTAAATCAATAATTACACTCAGTCATTACTCTAATTTCTAATGCATTGTTTCTGTATAAAATGCAAAGTATTACATTGTAAAGAATCATTAGTGATTAACTCAAAAGTCTAAAATGAAATCCAAACAATAATGAAAGCAGTAGTTAATTTTAATTCAAATAAACTCATTATCTCATCAATTGGCAGTTACATACAGTCAAGGTTTTCATTAGCATGGCTCTATTTCAAAATGTTCTTGCTTTACATTTCCATGAATATATACCACAAACATTAAGAACAAGTTTTTGACAAGTTAAACTTTTTTTTTTTTTTTGGTACTGGGCATTGAACTCAGGAGCACTTAAGCACTGAGCCATCCCTAGTCCTTTTTATTTTTTTTATACCATGGAATATTACACAGCAATTAGAAACAATGATATTGCAGCCTT